>SMSR01008235.1:7643-35454 GCA_019453355.1 Ceratina japonica
ACTCGGGAGAAAGCAAGGAATCCAGTCGTCTCTTACGCGTTTTACAATTCCGTAACAAAGCCCGAGAAAAGCCGCAACCGTTAATCAACGACCACCGGGCTTGTCAGACTTTTGGGCAACCAGCAATTCCACTTGAACCCCACTGACCCCTTTCGAGCCACTACATCATCTTATTTGTACCTCGAGTGTTTTACAAAGTAATCGAATTTCAGAAAACAAACAGGAATCCGAGAAGAAATTCGACGATTTACCAGCATTATTTGTGACACCTTTCAATCACGCGATACAAAAGTTTGGCCTCGCTTCCCACGCGACCCCGTTTCCACTTGGATTCATAATGCACACAAATTATTCACGAGAAGGCATTTCTCATTCTTTCGCAAAATGCAAGTCGATCGAAGGTACCAAGAAAATGTCGGGCAACCGAAAGCCTAAATCATTGGTTGAAAACGAACTCGATAATCCACGCACTTACGCAATTACCTCGCCTTCGCGTTTCTCAGAATCTATAGACCTACCCGCGGCCGTAAATACGTAATAAAGTTCAGCAGGCTAGAACGGTTACCGATTCGTAGGCAAAAAGCAAATCACTCACTTGCTTGTCTGCTACTCACAATCAGGCTTTTGCATTCTCTCGATCAAGAAATCGATATTCGCGTCCTGAGAACGAAGACTCACCTTGTTGTTCATGTCCGGACGGCGACTGAGGACCGAAGACTGAAAACTGACGACTGACGACCGACGACCGAAGACTGAAGACTGGCGACTGACGACTGAGAACCGAGGACTAAGGACTAAGGGCTGTGAACCGGGGATTGGGGATTTAAGGCTGAGGACCGACAATGAAATTTTCCGGACGTACCCCTAGGGATCTCTTAATTTCTGGACTACCTGGACATCTTTCAACGACTCCCTAACCATAGTTAATTTCGCAAAAACCTACCTGGCTCCAGGTAGGCGAGGAAACCATCTAAATTCGCAAGGACAAATCCGAATCCAAGGGATTTACAACCTAACTGTGTTCACGTTACGCTTGATTTTAAGCCATAGTGACTGACTCGCCAATATTTTTAAGTTACTTGCTTTTACTACAGACTGAACGTACAAGAATTTTGTATGCAAAATAATTCGGTGTTCAATGAAACGAAGTATTAATTGTTAAAATGTTCAAATACAAAAATCGCATCGAGTCAAAATTCATACAAAACGTCTGAGATAAGAAATAATCAGTAATATGAATGTTCGTGAATATATTATGAAGATTTAATAATGTGAAAAACCTGTTTCTGAATATATTATGAAGATTTAACAATATGAAAACGAACCGATCACCTGACGGAGCTTAAAAATGAGCACAAGAGGCTCGTTGAGAGGCACGAGTGCTGAGCAAAGTTTCGTCTCCGAACGAGTCATTGGTTGAATAAACTTCCGTCGAATGGCCGCGACGCGCGGTCTTGGCCATGAACTACACCTTGTTCATCGCTATTTAGAACCTCCACTTTCGCCTTTTCGAGCGAGCGCGTCTTCGCTGCGTGTCAAAAGATCAACCGGTTCAGATAAACACCGATTCGCACGGCCACTTTGCACCGTGAAAAATGGTCACTTTTTTTTAGAAATCGTCCCTCGTAATTTCAAGAGTTATCGCGTAAAAAGATTTCAAGAAGAAAGGAAGTTGACCAGAAGAAAGTCTGAAGCTTTCAAGGAGAAATAAAAGATGTTAACTGTATCACAACGACTATATTTAAATAACTGTACTTGAAGAATAAACCGGGATAAGAGAAAACTGGAAAGAATATTTTATGTGTATCGTTTACGAAGAATCGGGTCGAAAAAGAAAATGTGCCAGTTTCAAACAGTTAATAAAATCATTTCCAGTTCCATATGTTAATTAACATCGTCCGTTTCACCTTAATCTAGCAGCCATAATATCTACAATATTTGTTTCGTTTGCAACAAGTGAAATGGCAGTAAGCAAAGAGAAATGGAGCTCTTTCCCATCAAGAGTAGTTTCTGGCTGTTTCACTCGCTATCCCAATATTATTTGTCACTGTCCTCTCAAGACAGTGTACAATCGCGGACTGAAGGTACCCCAATGTACTAAAACCCTATTTCATCCGACCGTAAATTGTCCCTAAGTTTCACGGTACAGACCGTAAACCGGAAAACTATTTACCAATTGTGTCTACCTGAACATCCATCATCCCTCTATCCTCCAAGGACCCATCGCTGTCCAACGAAAAATTGAGTTCCAAGAATTCAACAAAGACTTGACGTTTCGTTTGTAACAAATTGTTCGCCTTCACGAAACTCGTGAAAATATTTTCGTCAGTTTAAAATTTTAAGATTTTTCTAAAAATAAAGCCCTTGGAAATAAAAATTTTACGTTGAATTATAATTACAAAAATACTTGATAATTTTAATGGGAAGAAATGGTAAGAAAAGAGGAACTGACTGAAATCTATGAAACACGATTGGAAGGTTTATGATCGCGAGATCCAATTCTGTCATGGTCGGATATCCTTCGTGGACAAAACGTTTATATAATACGTCGGCCGGAGAAAAAGGTCTGTCGACGATTATAGCGCGCAAACGGTAATACAGAAACGGCCGTAGTAGCGTTCGTTAGACTTGCAAATAAGTAACCACGCGAGGCTTAAACGCTGCAATTTAATATCCCCGTATTTCCCTCGATGAAGTTAAATATATGCAGACACACACACGTGCGGCAGCCGCGGTGCACGACTCATTATGCGACCCTCGCGTGGACTTTCCATTCTAGCGAAAAATACATACATCTCGCTGATCCAACGTCCCACGTGAATTTTATCATCCTATTTCTAATCTACACTTTTCTGGTGTAAATGTGCATTAAAAATACAATTGGGAATTCGCGCACATGCATTATCAGACTTTACTAAGAAACCTATGAGTCTTTTTCTCTGTATGTCTGTACACCGATCTTAAAATGTCAAATTTATACAAATATATTATTGTACTCGTTTCTTTTTCTTAACTGTACTGTCTTCTGAAATGCATTTCAAATAAAATGAAAATAATGGCAAGTCATCGGAAATGAAATTGAAAAAGCATTAATCGCGGATACATCTGAAGATATATAGCCTGCAAGTGAATTAATTAGGACGAGATGCGATGGTATCGAGATGACTTATCGAACTTATCGATCCACTTTCCACTCAGCATGACTGCATGAGACATCGTAAATGGAGATTGGTCCAGTCCCACACGGACGGAGTTTCAGTATTGCAGGTACGGGCGACACGTGTTCGCACGCTTTCCTCGTGACCGATCGACGCGAGTTACGCGGTCGACGTCGCGTTAAATGGGCACACGCCCCGGGAATTTATAGTCCCACGCGTTACTAAATCAATCGTGCAAATATCAATTCCGCGAAAACGGGCCGACTCGCAAATCGGACCGAGTCGCTCTCTGGCCCGGTTCCACTTGAGAATATCGGAACTGGTCACGCGACAGTCCGATAAAAAACCCTATGCAAAACGAGAAAACCCGATCCCTCGTGTCACTCGATAGCGATTCGAACACGTGCTATTCGCTTTCACGGAACAAAAGTCAAGCTTTCGCGAATTCTTCGGATAATTCGGTGGAAAATATCGATATTTCGTCGATAGAGACTGAAATAGTACTGAGCAAGAAGTTATTTTATATAATCGGACTTCTGTACATTAATATTTATAGAAAGTATAAAAAGTACATATTTTATTCAAGTACTAAATGGAATGGGTATTACTAGTTTTCAAGGATAAAATAAATTCCATTATAAATCGACAGGACAATTTGCAAACATCTGGAAGAGGTTTCTCGTAACGCTATTTACTCTCGATTATTTGAACGTTTTGCAGTTAATGTGTTAACAGCACGTTCGATGATTTCTGTACAGTAAAACTGACCTGAGAGGATGATTTATGACTGACCGATGCCCCGACGTCGATTAATAAGACTGTTCTAATAGGACTATGACGTGGTCTGTTGCTATTCCTCTCGAAGAAACCGAACTGCTCAAACGATATTTTAAATATTTTTAATGAATCGCGGAGTACGTGATCTCAATCACGTTCGCATGCCTGTAGACTCAATATTTCGAACGGTGAGTCAGCGCCGAGAGACAATATTATTTCTGAAAGGACGTTGAACATTGTCTGAAAGACTTATGGTTCAGGAAACGCGATCTCCCCGCGATTAGGAAATACTTCATTTCACTCGCGCGGCTTTAAATATTACTTATTGCCCAGAGTTATCAGGTTTCCACGGAAACGAGAGTAAATCGCAAACTTCTCACGATCACGCGAGCAATTAATCACGGGAAATTTATGCAACTTCCACGTTTTCCTCTTCCCCCAATACTTCTTTAATAAAATCTAATTCAAAATCTATTTTCATAACTCAACGTACTTCGTTGCACCATTTTCTTTGATTCTGACTTTACGTATTTGAGGTGGAAACATTTCTAACAAGATACGTATCAAATACACGATAGTTTCCAATCGCTTGACGACTTTGTTGAGATACAATTGAACGACGATCTATCGATCATCGAGATACAATATTGCCAGCGATCATGTCTTGATTCATGCCATAAATCATTAAATGTACTTCAATTCGAGTTACCTTCGACCAATAACTAATATGTATTTTATAATAAAAATGAACGCAAGTGATATTTTCATCGTTCCTAATTAAAGAACCGCTACTTCCGACAAGTTTCCGGAATTAATAATGAATTTCCGTATCGTTTGAAAAAATCTTATGCGGTTGATGGCAATCGACAACCAGTGATATATCACCGAGGGATCTCCGCAGTGAAACCTGCTGATAAATATTCCGCTTTCATGCTCGCGGCCCGCGTGCATCATCGTACAGAGTAGTTAAACATCGCGGAAAATGAGGTAATTTTCTACCTACGGGATCGCCTTTAGCCACAGCGACCCCGTGAAACACAAAGAAAACAGCCTTTCTACGGAAACTGTGTAAAGAGCTTGAGAACTAATTAATGTCGGATATAATCGTTACTCATTTTTGTGCAAAATACATCGTTTGTAATATCATTTTGCAAAATGCGATTTAAACAGAAATTCCTTTTATTACTTAAACGTTATTCACGTATTTTAATAAATTACTTGCATTCCTTATATTTTCTATATTCTTCAATTTTTCTATAAGTATACAAAATTTCTAATAATTATAATAACTCGGCAATTAGCTAACAATTAAAATTTGCTTCATTAACATAGAAGCATTAGAAAGAATGAAGTGGTAAAATACCAATAACAATCGCATTTAACATATCAGATAACGCGTATTGTAACGCGTATATTAATTTTTCACTCTCTCCGCTGTTTCACTTGAAGGCACAAGAAAAATGACTGTTACAAACGTAGCTTTCCAAAAAATATCTTAACCATCCCTATTCCTCGGTGTATGCATAACGTTTTCTCTCGGTCTTCAATGTCTTCATGATCTCAGTCGGTTACAAACGCGTTCTTCACGTGTCTTTCACTAAAATCCTCCGGGCTACAGGCTAATAGCGATTTTCATCGAGATACCGAGGGAAAGCGAAATTTTGCGTGCGTCGAAAGTGTAGAAAATTGTAAACACAAACTTATATAAAATCATCAAGCCAATTGTCAAGAAACCAAGTAATCATCGCCTTTAAATCCGCTACCAGTCATCAAAAATTTATCAAACCGAATGCCGTTGCGAAGGAGGTGAAAAGAACATCGAATTCTCAAATCGAGAACGAAGTGTGTGAAAGTTTTTAGGCGGGGAACGCGTTGACGCGTTGCGTTTAGCACACTGTAAGCGAAACCATTGTACACGTTAATCGAACTTTATACGCGAGATCGTTTTACCGCGCAGACACAACCGAACCAGCCGTTGCTCCGTTCGACACGGAAGACTTAAAAAGAAGAAGAAAAAAGCAGCAAAAATATCGGGAACATACTCGCGGATTTATTGCACGTATCGCGAACAGGATGCAATCGAGTGTACCGATAATTAACGATTTCTCCAGGCTGACAGTTTTTATCTAACTGTGAATTTAGTGCGGCCAGCAGGAGGGATTTAAGTCCCGTGGACGGCCATAAAAACAGGAACATAACGTTTCCCGTGCGGCTTTACCTGCTAAATTACTCGCGTAGGTATTGATACCCAAGAGGCTTTGTCCGACCCTGTCCGTTTCAAATGAAAATCGTTTTCGAAGTACTGAACTTTCGTTCAGACCATTGTGCTTCCAGTTTTAATCGTCTCCTGCCAGTTTCGCGGGTCTTAGAAATGTTATTGCTAGGGTCCTGGGGTTGGCGAACAATGAACCTAACGGTAGTCTACAGTTTCGACCAGAAATTTGTTCTTTCCTGGTATTAGAAGTTTAACCCTTCAACACTTTCATCATTTTATTTTGTGACAAACAATCTCCGTTCTACGAAATTATATAATATCGTTTCATTCTTATTATGCAAAAAATTAATTCACAGCTTTCTTATCCATACTTTTTCGATTCATTTAGTGTTACGTATTTATACCTAATACTTCTAAAAGGTTTTTATGCCATGATAAACTTTGCTATTTAATAATGTTCTACTTACTCTTAATAATACTGAGCAAGCCAGGATTTAACTCGAATCTCGTATGGAAAACACCCACAACTAAACTTGCTCGACGAGGCATTATCATATTCACTTACACGAGCCTCCTACACGATCAGAGCGTACTTCCTCGTTGCACTAAAATTACGGGACTCGCGCGAAAGCCGATCATCTCGTTAACATACAAAAGTGATCCGAAATGATCGAAGAAAAGAGGACCACAGAAGCTACCCGTCGGGGAATTATTTTGCGCAAGTTCAAGGTCTTCGGATAAAAAAATAGAATAAAGTAAGTCCGCGTGCCNAATCATCTCGTTAACATACAAAAGTGATCCGAAATGATCGAAGAAAAGAGGACCACAGAAGCTACCCGTCGGGGAATTATTTTGTGTAAGTTCAAGGTCTTCGGATAAAAAAATAGAATAAAGTAAGTCCGCGTGCCGGAGCGTGAAATGAATAAATTTTTCTGGCGAACGCCTGTGTTTGGACACAGACTTTCACGGGAGTGGATGAACGAGCGCGAGAAGAAACGCATTCGTTACGCGATCTTCTTGAGTTAATGGCCAAACAGGGAACGCCGTCGGGTGTCGTGGAGGCTTTTTCACCATTCGATTGTTTGACGTTTGAAATTGATACTCGTTCCGCGGTTTTTGCGCGACGAGAGGTGTAACATCGGAGATAGAGAGACAAAAATCGATCTCATAAAATAAAATCGTAAAGTTGAACCTGATACACACGGCTAATGTCGTTCGACACTATCATCCACTTTACGATTATTACGTGCGCTTCCGCGAGACGTTTAATGTTATAGTTTTACTAAATAGCGTCAGTTCCATCAAATATTTTATACGTGACGTTCGATTATCGCTTCTCATTCATCATTCGCTGCACAAATCGATAATATATCCATAGAAAAGTAATATATTATAATTAATTTAGTAATATACATATAATTAATTTGTGAGGACTCACCTTGCTGCTGATGCGAGATACGAGCGTCTCGATGTGACACTGCCATTCCAAAGCCCTCAGAAACAGCAAATGCCATCGGCGTTCCAGAGATTTCGCGATTCGTAAAGCCTGTGACGCTTCTCGCTGTTCTTGCCTCTCCCGTTCCTGCTGTTCTTGTTGCTGTTCTTGCTGCTGATCGAAAACCTTGTCTCCCAGTTTGACGACCGAGCTGACAATTCGACCGTGCGCCTCTATGTCTCGTTGGAGTACCTGCAATCATAAACGATCCCGTATTTATTACCTCCTTCGATTTTTGACAATAAACTAATTTTATGACTCCTAACATGCAGTCTGGTGTTCATCCTTTCAATGGTTTTACTACGAACCCTAAATGTCTAAATGATCATTGATGCTGCATTAATTGTCTAATTGATGATTGATGCATTAAATGTCTAATTGATCATTGATGCTGCATTAATTATGATTCATTAGTACAAGACAATGAATAATTTAATAAATTTATTGTCGTTTTAATGATTATAATATTGCAGCGAGTCGAATGCTGTCATTTCTGGAACGAGGCGCAGCGACATAAATCAGATAAGATCCTTAAGTAGCCAAATTAGTATCACTCTCGGGATTCGAAAGCGTGTATAATGAACAAGCGGGCATACGCGGTTATTAAGCGCGGGGACATTCGAAAGTACGCGGAAGCTCGCCCAGGATGGATTTATTGGCTTTAAATTATATTTTCGAGCAAGTACCGTTATCGACGCTGACAAACACCGACGGATTAACACATGTCCCGTGCAGGTGATAGCGCCATTAAAAAACTGCATCAGCTCCTTGCAACATAAACTACTTTCACAGTATTGATGACCGAGATTGCTGATTTCATTCCTTAATAAAAGTATCGAAATAAAACGTGACACATGATCCACAAAAATATGCAACAAATTTCCACTTTTTATTTATTTATTTCACGGGTCAATTGGCCCTTTACAAGTGCAGCGAGAATAAAAGAGCAGATAAAAGAAAAAAGAAAAAAATAGTGAAAGATTTACATGATTAGAAATAAAAAAACGGCTATAAGAATAACAGAAGTATCATGTAAATTAAATGTGATTTTATAAAAAATAATTCTACAGAAGAAATTTCGATTTTTATTTTGTATAAAAATCTGCAGAACATTCGAAAGCTGGAAGAACCACAGAATTGCGAGATCTCATTTGGATCGTGCGAGGTCACGAACCCCAAATCGCATGATTCCGCATCGTGAAATACAACAGGACCTCGGGGTCATGGCACCACCAGTTGTCTGAGAGTGGAACCAGCCGAAAACGGATCCACAATCGTGGGATCTCGCACGATCCGTGAAATCCGATAGGAAATACGCATAAGAAGCCTATTGATAACTTCATCCCCGAACCAATTTGCTTTTTACCACGATACCGATTAAAAGCCAACGAACTGTATTATACCTTATTATACAACACGTTACAACAAAATTAATACAAGTTTATAATTTTTCTAATAACCGGCACATATATTTTTCATATCAGAGTTCCTACTGACAATCAACTTCATTTTGCGTTAACTACTTCACACATCATCGCGCCCGATCATTATTAAAGAAAGCATAATGAGCCGAGTTTCACGAGATCACGCGTCGAGCGCCGATCGAGCTCGCCGATTAGAAACTCATTTTCGCCTTTGGATCGCGGAAAAGTATGTGATCCAAGGATATCGTCACAACGCGAACAACATAACACTTCTCATTCGCGATCGGCCGGTCGGTTTTGCTTGATCAGGTTCGCGGAGGTAGGAATGTTAGGTGATTTACAAATTCAGTCGGTTTTGCTTGATCAGATCCCGAGGTAAGAACGTTAGATGATTTACACGACGTTCGCGGTTCTCCTTTTTGAGCGGGGGCAGATTAGATCGTTATCTCTTTTCCTCCGCGGTAAATAAATCACGGGTTCGGACACGATGTACGTTACGGTGCAGAGGTTAAGCACACGCGTACAAAAGAAACGCTAAAAGCCTTTATTGCTTCCGCGAACCGGGTTAAGCTCGGGATCATTACGCGTAGCCTGTGAAAATCCGCGGAGCTCGTTCGCCGCGCGGTATAATAAGCTGAATGTATTCGATTACGCGTAATGAGCAACTGCAAACTACGGCATGTGCACATCCCATACGTTTCAGGACACTCGCTTTTAATTTATCAAAAACCGTGACAAATATTCCAATTATTAAACCAGCAGAGGTTATTTCAATTGAAAAAATGTCGTCAGTCATACAATCACATATAATAATAAATCATATATAATTTCGAAGTATGTAAACGATTTTCGAGAAACAATCTGAAAAGGAAAATGAGCAGTGAGGGAAATCGTTAACGTAAAATTGATAGCATGTGCGAATGAATGAAGAGAAATTGAAATAAGATCCGAGTAATTGACACCCGTCGCCTCCGCTTTAATTAATTCGCCGCACCGCGACAATTAGCGAGTCGCTCGATCCGCAGCGCGACGTATTACTTCAATAAGGAACGGAGAAAGCCGCGAAACAATGTTATAAAGGTGTGCCAGTTATTACTGTAATTTAATTTCAGTACTTGATGGTTTTTACGAACCACTTATAATTGATTCGCTCTCGATCCGGGAACACGAATTGAAAAAATGCATAAATAAATGAAATCAGCAGGAACAAAGACATTGTGCGTCCCCGGCTCTATCGCAGCTCGCATTAGCCCACTTTCTCCGATAGATTGCGTACGATTACGCGCGATCGTTCCACTTTACCTGACCGCGCCGCGACTTTCGACCCTCCCGTTTCCCGGCCAACTTCCAGTTTCGTACGAGAACAATGAACGAGACTGCTTTTATCAGATACCGAAGATCCACACCGAGATAAACGAGTAATTGGCGATTTATCAAAAAGGAGGAAAGACCGTGGGAGGAAATTCCAACAACGGCTACGCGTTCTTTTCGTCTTTTACACCGGAAAAAATATTTGCATTCGATTGTAAGCTTCGATCGACCAAAACAAGTTTGATTTATGACACTGAGAAAGTACACCCTCTGGCTATCGAACATACGATTTGTAGATCGCAGATTTTTATCCAGAACTACTAGTTTGTCTTTGGAGATAGTGAGATGCACATTTCTAATAATTTTTTAAGAGCACGAGCTATAGACACAAAAATGATGGAATTATGCGTTTCAATTTATATTACACTGTACAAACGTTGCAGTTAAATAAATCTCTGCACCACAGGCTACAATACTGAAAACGAGTATAGCGTGCGAGAACCCATTCGCAGTGCACTCGATGACGTGTCAAGGATATTTTGCAACGGCATTGTATGATAGATTAGAGATACGTATGATTGCTTCGGGGTACCGTATTTTCAATCATAAAACAAGAAACACTCATCTCACTTATTTATCAAGTTACTGATAAAACAGCAGTTCCAGTTTAATCTCAGTTATTGAATGTATGCTAAAAACTAGAATCTAAAGATACAATTTGTCGAACAATATCTATTCGTCCATATTTTAAAAAAGATGTGGAATAAGATGTAATAATGTATAACTCGAATTCGTGAAGGAACATGAATATAAATTAATGACCTGCGCTCTTATCAAGCTGAGTAGAGCGACTAAACTCGTCTCGAAATCGAATCTAAAGATACAATTTGTCAAACAATATCTATTCGTCCATATTTTAAAAAAGATGTGGAATAAGATGTAATAATGTAAAACTCGATTTCGCGAAGGTACATGAATATAAATTAATGATCTGCGCTCTTGTCAAGCTGAGTAGAGCGACTAAACTCGACTCGTGGTATCGCTAATTGCGATCATTTGTGTCGTTCCCCGAGCAAAAGTGATCGATATACCTGACCGATGACAAACAGGATTTAGACTACTCGTTCAGTGTACACGACGTTTCTCTAGGCTGGATTTATGATAGGCGTGTATCGAACGTAGTGTCACTTCGTATTCGTATCTTTCACGAAAGTTCACTAGGATAAGCTATCTGATTAATTAATTATTATTTCACTTGAGATTTATGTTCCTACGTTATGCCTCAGTGACAGTTCTTTCTTGTCTTAATGCGTCTCGTTTCCTGTTCTAATATCAAGTCCATTCCGAGAATTATATTTTCTCCTCAATGCATCGGCCTCTGCATTCCTCCCATATTAATAATTTACATATAATACGTCCATTAGAATCCGCCTGTTGCCCTTCGCTCTGTCATTTCAATTCTGATTTGATCCCAAGAATGCAATTAGAACCGGGTAATTTCCGAGTGCGCGGCGTGTAATTACATATCGAGCCACGTAATCAGGAAGAACAATGTCATTTGGAATTCGCGATCCGAAGGCAATAATGAAATTTATATCAGATAAATGCAAATGGTTGCGTAATAGGCAAAAGGAAAACGGCGGTCGTGACTGCCGTTCGTCACGACAACACGCACGGCTGTTCCCGAGATTACGAACTCGGGATTTTTCATCAATCCGCCCGATACAAACGATATTATCGCGGTGACTTTCGCGCGCGCACGCGAGCCACCACGAAAAATCGAGAGGAGCGATACCGGTACGCTCGGCGGCGATAAGCGATATGTTCTACTAAATAGGTCGTGCGCTAAGAACTGCCGCCGCCGCTGACACGCTGCACCGAATCTCCACGAACAACAAGATGCTTGTCCGCGAGAAAGTTAACGATCGATGCTCGCCGGAGATACCCCGGGCTGCCTGGCTTGTAAACGATTTTTCAGCCCGGCCGTGATAGAGTTAATGCAGGGAGTTTGATAGCGGTGGCAATAAACTGAGGTAATGCAAAAAGTGTTCCCGTATCGGCGCCGATACACGCCGATAATTAAGTCAAAATATATTCACTTTCCCGTGGCTTAATGCCACTTTCATTCGGCTATAAAATTTCACATGGAAATTGAATTCAAGCCCTAAAGAATACTTCATTACGAAATCTAACTGTTCCTAACGAGTTTTTGTCTTGAATGGAATTTGAATGTGAATTCAACACGATTCTGCGTTCGCATTTCAAATGACGATTCTTAGGTACGTAATTTTTTAGCTAAATTAATTATACAGTTATTCAAATGCAGTGAATGGTTTAATTGTGCGTTGACATTCAACGGAGAACCGTTTTCAAACGGCGGAAGCGGTTCTTTAATATTAGCACAGGGGTTAGTAACTTCATTAGCAGTGTCTGCGAGCGCTGCTCTATGTCCGTACTATGAACGCCGTTCTGGGAATTTGCGGTGCAAAACGTTATTTTCCGCGCTTCTCCCGGACATCTCACAAACCGTTCTATTCCTCCAATACGTTTGCCTTAATCCAGCGAAAGCTTATTATATTCCCGGGTTCATCTACCGTGTCGGCGAATAACGTACTCTATACATTTCGAATCACTGAAATAAATCACCTGTACATTTCAATTAGTCATATATCCGTATTTTACGTTTTGAAAGTACTCGATAATGTTAGAATTAAAACACCCCACGTTTTTATGCGAAATAAACTTGGAGGGTACAATTCAGTAAAAAGAGACGTTAAACTTTTTCTATGCGTCAATTCCCTACGAATAAATAATCCTCGATCTGAATAAAAGTAATACAGTCTGACTAAAAGTAACACAGTTACTAGTACATGAAATGTGTTTTGTAGTCCTTCAGCGTGAAAGATGAAAATTTCTCCGGTAGAATTGTTGCTAACAGCTCCATTAGGTTTCTCCGTGGCTATCGCATGAATAACGAGCGGCGCACGCGAACAAACACGGGAAATAATCGCGGATAAATGGTCGTAAGTAATGCTTCAGGATCGGACGAGCGATCGTGCAAAACGTAGAAACGTAATTGTGTCCATAATTCTTGGCCACATGCGGCGTTGCTTAGATTTTCAGGAACACGCGCGCGCGCGCGCGAGCGCCCCGAGTTTTCTTGATAACACGGTTGGTACACGTCCCAAGGTAATCGGCCCCGGCTCCCCCGTTCGAACACAGCACACACCGGCCACGATTATAGCCCGGCCGTGCGTGGATGTGTTGCTCGTCCACGCGTTCGCGAATCCCTGCTGTAGCGAAGATCAACGCGGTTCGTGTCTTTCTCGCTTTTATAATCAGGAATAGTGACTCGGTTCGCCCACAAGCTTCTTGCCAACCTCTGCTGAGAAACCTCCTTTCATGCGAGCGTGAAGGGTTCGTACAATTTCATGAATCAACTTTTATCTACAGTTTTTGTACGATAGCGTTATTATATATTGTGCAAGGAAACGTGGAACGTCAGATTCGCTGAGAAACTGTCTCAAATACAGTCGTGAGACGTTTGAACAGTTTTATCAATGAAATTTTATCTGCGGTGTTTGATAAAAAAAACTGAGGAATTATTTAGGTGGTACAATTGTATGAGACACTTGAACTATGTTGTAATAGTTATTATGTATCATAAGAATCGAACTGTACAATGAACTTTCTTAAAAGGTTTCAAATACAAAAATCTACTGAATATTAACGCACGATTAGACAAGACTTGCATTTGGATAACTGTACGACCAATTTACTTCAATGAATGTCAACGCAGAATTAAATCAAGCTCGCCTTCCCTGATCATGTTTGGATAACTGTACAATTACTTTACTGGCTTGAAAAATTACATATTTGATGTGTTATGCAGTTGGCATGCACTTGGAATTATGTAATGCGTGTGCAAGCATGCGAGCAATGCAAAATTCATATAGCCGGCGCATCACTTGAATGTATAATTTCGATTTACAATTGTAGCCATAGGTAGCAGTTTCAGTTTGCGTTGTTCTCTCGACTGTATCGATGACATTGGTTAATAATGGTTCTCTACCGTAGGCCATCGACCGGTAGTTCGATATTACCGGTTTTCATTGATTTATCGATCCATTCAAAAGGTGAAGTAGGTATGATTTTAATGCCACCAAGATAAAATTAGGTTTCTCATCAATCAATATGAAGGTTCGACAGCAAGAAGGTTCGATACATAATGAAACTTAGGTTTCCATTAATTTACGAAAATTCAACCATGCAAAAAATTTTGTTCACCATTTTTATGATTGATGATTTCCGCTGATTTATTAAAAAGTTTCACGATGTAAGAAATCTCGTTCACGATTGATAACGATCTCTTTTATTGATTTGCTAAAAACTTGGACAATATAACAAATTTTTCTCGCTGCTTTCACGGCGAAAATCTTCATCGCGTCTTCAGTACCGAAGCAGACAAGACAAAGCTATCTTGAAATAGATTTACTAGCCGACTGCGGCATAAGTTTACTCCCGGTGCTCGTCCATCGGCTCGATGTGTACCGATAAGAAGCTCTTATTGTTAGAAAGCGAACGGTCACCGGATAAACGCTCTCATAGTCACGGTCCATCGGCCGGATACTGCGGATAGGTGAAACTTAATCAAAATCGTCACGGCCTATTTTGACGGAATTGCCCGGGGATCCACCCGTTCCAGTGATCCGAGTTTTTCGCGGAAATGGAAAGCGGTCGAGATTAGAGATCGCCAGCCGCGCTCCTCTATTTGCCCGCCTCGTTTTACATCGCGAGTCTGATGCTGTTTATGCAAATTACCGCCCCGCTTACGCCCGGACCCGTGAACAACGAAATTTGTTCTTAATTACTTCTAACAGAAAGTGTTTCGTCGAATGTAAATCGAGGTTCTGTCAAAAACTAGCAATAAGTCTCATGGAACTTTAATAAACATACATGATCCTATATATTAACATATATATGGAATAAAACATGTAAAATGCAATATAAAATATACATTAGAATTGACTTCTCTCGTATTCTCGTACAATATCAAATTCGTGAATTAATCAAAACCAGAGGCAAAGTGCTGAATGCCCTTATTTCGAATTACATATCAAGTGAATAACTGTACAGAACGGAGGAATTGAATTTCGGCATTGATCGGGAAGAATTACGAACGATAGGTTACAGCCGTAGGCGTGGCTCTTTCTGACCTGGCAGCATTTCCAGCGCCCGGAGTCACTTCCCTGAAATTGTTTCGGGGAACGAGTTTGCTGGGCTTGGCCAATTTACCTTTCTACTCTTTCGACTCGTGTTTATCGCGATCCTCCTCGTTTTATGGTTTCCGAATCGATCGACGCTATGCTCATTCGTATTTTTATTAGTATTTATCGACCAGTGATCGCAATTTTTCGATCGGCATCGTATTTTTCATACGAATACGATAAGTGTGTCGGTCAAGACGATTATCTGCAGTTTGATTAGAATGTAGTGATTCCGCATCATCGAAAGGAATAATTCGAAGCGAATTTCACGAGAAATCGGGAAGCGATTTCCCTATGGCAATTAAATTTGCCACGGGAGAATGAGCAATTTCCATGAAAATGGGTCTCCGCGGTATCGATCTCGATCTGACGCCACGTACAATTCGAAACAAGGTTTCACTCGCGAGATTTAAATATCCAATCATCAATTTTCCTCGTACGCGTCTTCCTTTTTCCTTTCCCTTCTATCAACATGCGTGTACATGGAAAATAAGTCTCGAGCATAATTCCCGTGGAGAGTTCCCCCCGACGAATTTCGCCATTAAATCGCGATGATAATCATCGTCGATTTCAGCCGTCATAAAGCGTCAGTGGTAGCTGCATCGTTTATTCTAAAATATAGCAAGAGTTTCGCTTCCATCTCAGGTTTACGACTCGTGCTTCGCTGTTAACGGTCCACTAGTTTTCTCAGAGATCAAATATTAAAAAAAAAAAAATAAGGTAAAACATGTTATGCGATTTGATGTAACTGCTCAGGTTCAAAATCGTAAAACGTTAAAAATAAATAGAGTTCTAATCAATTTTAATATGTGGATCGCTGAGAAATTGAATCTGCAGGAAATATAATGTGCACATAAATTCTATCTCCTTAAATGGATATCATAAACGTATTTCGCTCCGGGTCACGCAATGACCGGCGAATTTTCCCTGTCAACGCGGCTCATCGAAGGAGTTCAATGCTTCCTGGCGATCATATCTCCAGGATTTTACCGTTCTACTTTCGATAACATCTGAAATACAATACGTTCTAATTCCGGGCCGAGGCTCGTTTATGGCCTGTAAAACTAGACACGTTCTTCCACGGGCTACCATTAACGGCACAGTTTTTGCGGCCCACGAGCCGGACAAAGTCACGAAACGAAGCGTCCGTAGCGGTATCGTCCCATATTCGGCCGATCGAAAAAGTAACCTACGCTCGGCCGCGGTTTTGCTCTTTCATTTACGTCGCGTTAATCACCAGATGAGATACAATTTGCGCCTTCTCCCAGCGCTCGACGGGCATTAATCAACTTCGAGGCGAGACCAGTGTACGATTTGAATTTAACCAAACTAGCATTAGCTAAATTAACGCCGTCGTATCAAACGCGTTTGCGATGCTTTTACTATATTCATGTTCGAAACCCATTTACATGGAATAGATGTACTATTTTTTGCGATACGAGCGAGAGAGATTATGGGCTTTGAAATAAAACTCCCGAGCCAGAGACTTGTGTACAATACGAATTCAACAAAACTGACATTACGTACATTAACGCTATCAGAAGTTCAAGTATAAAACGCATTTACAAGCAACAGATATACTACTTTTTGTGCCATAAGCAAATCACAAACGACGTACATCGTATTCCTTTAATTAAAATCGAAGCATCCACGATTCCTTCCTTTTATTGCATGTACTTTCGAGAGATTGTGTGTTTACGATCTCGCGTGTACTTAATTGTTGTGTAACGCAGCGGGGTTATTAATCTTGAGCGACAGGTAGGCGTTGAGCGCGAAGATTCATTTATCTTACGAGTACGTGCTTTTTTTTATGCCAGTCTGTTATTTAATAACGAATCGGCTAAGTTTCTTAGGTACACCTCGCGCTTTTCGAGCCACGAATAGTAGAATGTAAATCAATGATTCTTGACAGTGGAAGATTGATGCGAGCCTCGTGGGTTTTTATTTTTCTGGAGCCTATAATTTCTGCTGCATGTAAATCAGTTTAAAACTTCACACTTCCAGACATTTATTGCGTCAAAAATATCTTATATAAATCATGATCATATAACGAATCGGGAATCTGAATAAAAATCCTCTTCTAGCAATAAAAATAAAAATCTCAATTGTTCTTAGAACGACTCGAACAACAATAAATGTTTAAAAGATGAATAAAGATGAGATTGTGCATGGATAGACTGTTCATGTATAAGTCAACAGTTTAGCGAAACAAGTGGGAAACTGAGTAACATAACCGGTCGTAAATACGGGAATGATGCCGTCGCGTGACTCATTGACTCGTTTTCTAAAGACACACTGAATTGACACGGCTGCCGGAGACTGCAAGGGGCCTCCTCAAAATCACTTTCCATCGTTCGCCTCCGGTCCCTGGTTAAGACTTTATACCAACGCGTTACGCGGCAAGCGGGATTTCTCGGGAATCAATAGACATAATAAACGAGTCGAGTCGCGGTACAGCAGAGATCATAAATCATCGATTTCTATGACTAGATTTTTCCAGACGTGGAAGCCAGACTCATAGTTCTCTCATCAAACGTACGTGAATGGTTTTTAAATGTGTTTGCTTTGAAGATTGGAACATACTGGAGTAGAGCAATAAAATAGAGCCACTGTGAAGTGGCTGTTTCCTCCAAGCCGCGAGAATGACGAATGAGGATTATAGAGTTTATTGAATTGACGAGTGCTTCTTCAAAAGCTTTCAATATTGTTGAACTCTATTCAATTGGCAAGCGAGTATTACGGAAATCTGTTCGTTTTTTTGCAATGGGTAATTTTTATTGCTATGAGTAATCGAGGTCCGATGGTCGGGTCAGGTTAGGAACAGGAATGCGAGAGATAGGACGAGATTAAGATGAGTAAAACTTATAGACTTAGACNCTTACGTTCTTTCACTTGAAATAAATTTTATCAATACTATCCAAGATTTATTATATGATTATTACTGTGTAATTTATTACGGGANCTTTAGAGTGTAGGTTGATATTCTTCCCATTCTCATATTCTCATACGTATGTGTAATATAATGCGAGTCCGTGAAACCATAACTGCGATATTCTGGAAACGCTTTAAATGCACCCCGTAAGGTTTCACGGTTCACACATAGTTCGCACTCAATGAGCATAAAACGATTTCTTATAACCCGTGAAAGGAATGCGAAGCGTGGAAATTCGCACGCGAGTCACTGCGACTCAAAAATGCTTCGATACTTTCAGTCGATTACACAATTCCCATCGAGAAAAATTTCGCGAAGCCAGCAGCGTTTTACGGTGCTCAGTGAATGAATCGTAAAAAAAAATATACCAGTCGTTTTAAGGCTTGAAGAAATTTTGTCGTACAACGTGTACACGCGATATGGCGGAGCTCTCGTACGTTATTGCTTGTACCTTGAAAAACCTCGGCATCTCCTCTTTAATCCTTATCTGATTGAAACCTTTTACTGGTAAAGGTTTCCACCCATAACACGAGTACAATGTAACGAGTCGTATTCATAATCAATTTCACAACGCGTGAGTCATTCCAGGTTTCATTTTTAAGAAATAAGAGAACAATCGATTCTTTCACAAGAATTTACTAAAGATTCTTGATGGCCTGGATTCTATTTAGCTCTTCAAGCATCACAACGTACCATTTATTTTTAGTACGTTAAATACTTTTACACCTTTGCACACTTGAATTTTTTTTATCAACGCGTATTAGGTGAAACGACAGTTGTTTGAGGAGAAGAATGGAAAAAGATTATCCACGTGAATAGGGAAACCTGGATGGCTGGTGGTCAAATGCAAATATCTGGGAATAATGAAGTAATCAGGGAAGCCTTAAAGCCAAGAAGGGGAGACTTGTCGTCGCGCGAACCTGCGCCAAGGTTTGAAACACATCAACCTGGCTCTCCTTCGAAGGCTTCCCTTCACTTTAAAAGGATCAACGACGACACTGAATCGCTCTTTTTGCCGAGATAGAGAACTAGAGGAGGATTCTATCTGGCCAACTGCGCCCGTGGGAAAACGCGACACGCACACAACTGCGGGGATCCTGGATCGCATAAAATTTTTATCCCCCCATTGCAATGAACTTGCCCCTCGAGCAGCAAAAACTTGCACAACAGTCCCGACCCTCTTTCCCCACAAGCGTAATACGCTTTTCTTTACGCGTCGGAAACGACGTCACGCTGATTTTTTTTATTTATCACTCCTGGAATTCGCTTGGTCGAATAGGATTCATCATTGTAATTCTGCGTATCTTTTATTGGTCTGACTCAGTTCCTGTCTTTCTCATTCATTCGAGATAGCTAATAAAAGACTCAGATTTTCTGCACAATCATTCATTTCCTTTTCAACGCAAATAAATCCACTAGAAAAAATGAATGTACAAAACCATCAGAAGCTATACACATATAACAATACTTGAATGATTGTCTATGTGATTCACATTTTTTAAGTCGACGTTATACGTTCTCCATCCTGCAGAAAAATTTGCAGTAATAAATCTGTTTAAAAAATTATATATAATTCTTGCAAAACTAACTCGGATCGCAGTTGCACTCACTTCTGAGTTCCCATACCCCGGCAACTATTACCTGTTAATTTCGCAAAACAAACACTCGCTGCGGCTTGCTATCAATTTCCTATCGTGTACACGTCGTAGCTACATCCACAGCGTGGAGAATCGCTGGTGAAACGTTGCACGTTTCAGCCGGAATTCCATCGGTGGAAGGGGTACCGCGGTTTATGGAATATACGTATGTATGTACAAACTTTTCACGAGAGACCTTGCACTCCCAGGTATGCGCTATTCTAAAAGCGATAGAAAGACGGGGAAAAAAAAGCGAAAAAAATCTTCGATTCCCTTTCACTTACACCGCGGGTTGCAGTGACGCAATCGGCCGCAACGTACACCCCCGTTCAAGCCGTAAGACATTGTAAATTCAATGAACGTTTAAATTCTATATAAGTTCGCGATATTTTAATGAATAATCAAAGGGAGAGCCTGTGTATAATTTTAGATAAAATTATCGTTTACAAACCTTCTGATATAGCAAAAAGAATGTAAAATATTCTAATCGATGATTCATGCATAAAAACCGAGATTGAGGAATGCTCATTTTTCATTGACGAAGATCTTTACGTTCTTTCACTTGAAATAAATTTTATCAATACTATCCAAGATTTATTATATGATTATTACCGTGTAATTTATTACGGGATTTACTAAAATCTTTCAATTAATGGTTATTAATTTAAAATATTCGCCGGATATTTTTATTCGTTGGAAATGTGCGTAATCGCAGCCCTTTCTCCTGTTAGGCTACGATGGTCACACTCCACGGCGGACCATAAATACTTCTACGTACTCGATGTAATCGCGATACCTGCAACTCAATTTTCCTGACCCCAGCGTCGCGCTTGCACCATTGGCAAATCCTGTTTGCAAATCTCTAATGAGAATCTGTAGTGGAAAGCGCGATTAAATTCTCCTCGAAAAATCGCCGATCAACTACTGAATGATAAAAGTTATTCACTAAGCAAATAAATTTATTGCACACATTTAAATACCGTGAAATATGATTAAATAACATCTTATTACAAGCTGTATGTACATGCAAGAAAAGTTCCATGTAATTTTCTTCTAACTTCACCTAACAGTGATTACTGTTTTGAGTCCCATCGGGCCCCATTCGCTGTCCCAACGATTGCACGGCCATTGCCACTCTTTAGCAGTAAAGGTGGTTCCAGTAAAGGATATCCAAGTAAGCGTAAACTGGTACAAGTCGAAACGAGAATCGAACCGAGCCGGACAAAAAGTGAAAATAACATTTTATTATGCCGTAATTACAGCGCGCACGGAAAATGACCGCTTTTACATGATTTCCTCGAGAACAGCGCCCACCTTCAAGCCCGTTTACTTTACTGAATAGAAACAAGGCGACACGAACGAGAACGACGTAGCACAGGTGTGCACTTGTTTACAGATTACATTGATAACTTTCCCTGTAGACTCAATCAGTTCGGCAACGAACGCTTCTACAAATTTTCC
Organism: Ceratina japonica; assembly: GCA_019453355.1. Taxonomy (NCBI): domain Eukaryota; kingdom Metazoa; phylum Arthropoda; class Insecta; order Hymenoptera; family Apidae; genus Ceratina; species Ceratina japonica. Next base: position 29,321 of record SMSR01008235.1, read on the forward strand.
TTTTCAAATTCCCAGCGTACAAAAATCTCAACAAGATCTTCAATTCAACACAGGATTATAGTGATCACCGAAATTACTATAGAGATAACGTTGTATACAATATCCAGTTTTCTAATATTTATTTATAATTCAATATTAATTTGTAGTTCTATTTCGACGGGCGGTGATGAAAGACGGTTAATGTCGCATTCGTAAACGATTAGGATCGTTAAAAACGTTCCAGATACGTTTCTCGTTTAAGGAACAATCGTCGAACGTTAAAAACGGCAGGCCGGGTTTAATTCGTACCTACGGCCTGCGGAAGAGAGCAGCATTACGCGCGCATAAATATACGTAAGTGGCTGAAATTGCCGGCTGCAACTGCGTCCTCTTATTATTAGAAACTGCATCAAATGATACACTTCATCGATTTCATCGAGAGCCGGGGCTTCTTTCGCACTTTGAACAGTAAATCGTCGGTTCCGTTACGAAATTCACCACGGCCCCGTGTCCGCGGTTACTCGTGTAATGGAAACACGAGACCTGCACCGAGTAACTCGAAAATAATTATCATTTACGTGATACCGAAACATACATAATATAATAATCTGTCGACGAGTACTGGCACACATTTAAATGTCAGCTTATTATAACGTTGACCAATGATTAAATAATAAAACACAATAGCTGTTTTTTGCTATCCTTAATCCGTCAATCAAATCAAACGCCGATTTCTCTGTTTTTCCTGGACACATAAATTATAATTGGAATATTTCCAAGTTTTTAGATATAATTTGCGCAACACGAAATTGTCACGTAAAACGAGAGAGCCCGATGCTTGTCAACTCGTGTAACATTATTGCAACATGGAAGAGGGAAGATAATCGTGGAATATCTAGCTCGAGAATCTAGTAAACATAGATCACTCGTGAGAGGCGTAGCTCTTGCTTTCTGTGCGCGATCTTAATAACCGATGATTACGCCGAGCAGAAGACTAATATTCACGAGGGATTGGAAATGAAACCACATTTAATACGTAGATTAACGGTACTCGAGACGCGGAGGCAGGTGTTCAAGAGAGTTCCGGAGACGTGGACGGAAAAAAGTTACCTTGCCTGTAATCAAACACCATTAGACAGGCCTCTTGTGCACTACTCTCTCAATTCGTGATTCGTGAGAAAAAAAGCGGCAGGAACTGATTAGAATTAGACTGAAGAATACGGAAAAAAAGACAATGAGATAAAAGTATTAACTGAGTCTCGACGACTTCTTATAAACAAATACTAATACAGAAGCCTGACGCATTTTCTTGTCCTTTATTTTTCAACTAATACGAATAAAGAATAAGAATATTCCGTAAATACAAGAATACTCCATGAAATATGAGAAAATATTTAATGGTACTTGATGACTTTATAACAAGCATGAAAGAAGCGAACTTTTCCTTCTGGAAACTCAAGCTAATTGCGTTATTAGTCGACGTCGATTTGTAGTCCTTAATTGATCGATCACGGATCGATTGAACGCGACTCAATGCGTAAGCAGTGGAACAGACCTACGGCCGGCATCGTCTGGTCTCACTCGAGTGAACGCGTATGATGTCACTGCGGGTAGACACGCATTTCTAATTCGAGAAACTCGCGACACGAATCGGCAGCGACCGACTACGGTGGCCGATGCATTCCGTGCACCGGTCCGGCACGCGTCACTGAAACTGTCGTTTCGTTTTCAAAAACAGATGTACGACCGTCCATCTGCCACGGAGAACCGGTATTAAACACTGTACTTTGTTACACTTCGTTTGCCTTGGGAAATATTCGAGTGACTGCTAATGAAAGTGCTTGCAGGAGAAATAATGGTGTTGCGTGGAAATTATCAAGAGAATCCAAATGCAAGAAATTAGAACAGAGAGTTTGATATACGACCCCGCTCTTATCGTGGACTAACTTATTTATTATCAATTAAGGCTGCATCATTTATTGCCAATGATATTACCAGGAATATTGCAAACATCAATTATGATAATTATTTATGAACTTCTTCATTTCATTATTTTACAATCGTTTAACCCGGGTTCGTCTTATTCAGATTCTTATTATATAGTATCAATTGTAAATTACGGAGCGAGGGGGTGAATATAAATAATGTAGCGGTTCACTTAGCAGGGAACATGATTTCGACACGAATCACGATTGTATTCAAATCTACTGGAGGAGAAGAAACTGTTCCGTCGTGTAAGCGCGCATTGTACAAGTTGTTTTATAGAAAGTTCCTTCTTGTTTACACTTTTTAAAAGGGAGCCCCGCATAATTAGTTACATCCACTCCGGAAGTACTTTCATCCAGATGAAAAAGCAAATGAAGGAAAAGGAAGGAGAGCGATTTAGACCAGCAAAAACGAGGAAATCGAAGTTCTTTTCAGATGCAGGAAGCCTAATTATTGAACGTCAGCAAAATGCATCGCGGATAATGAATTACGTTGCAAAACATTACATCCATCCGTTCTCACAAATATTTATATTACGTTTGTACGTGTTATTTTTACACTTCTTCGGCTGCAAAGTCAATACTTATTCGTTCAGTGTTATCGACTTTTTTTATCGTTTCTGATATGGTTATCTAAANTGATATACGACCCCGCTCTTATCGTGGACTAACTTATTTATTATCAATTAAGGCTGCATCATTTATTGCCAATGATATTACCAGGAATATTGCAAACATCAATTATGATAATTATTTATGAACTTCTTCATTTCATTATTTTACAATCGTTTAACCCGGGTTCGTCTTATTCAGATTCTTATTATATAGTATCAATTGTAAATTACGGAGCGAGGGGGTGAATATAAATAATGTAGCGGTTCACTTAGCAGGGAACATGATTTCGACACGAATCACGATTGTATTCAAATCTACTGGAGGAGAAGAAACTGTTCCGTCGTGTAAGCGCGCATTGTACAAGTTGTTTTATAGAAAGTTCCTTCTTGTTTACACTTTTTAAAAGGGAGCCCCGCATAATTAGTTACATCCACTCCGGAAGTACTTTCATCCAGATGAAAAAGCAAATGAAGGAAAAGGAAGGAGAGCGATTTAGACCAGCAAAAACGAGGAAATCGAAGTTCTTTTCAGATGCAGGAAGCCTAATTATTGAACGTCAGCAAAATGCATCGCGGATAATGAATTACGTTGCAAAACATTACATCCATCCGTTCTCACAAATATTTATATTACGTTTGTACGTGTTATTTTTACACTTCTTCGGCTGCAAAGTCAATACTTATTCGTTCAGTGTTATCGACTTTTTTTATCGTTTCTGATATGGTTATCTAAATCCTGGTAAGAATCGATTGGTTTACCATTTATAAAATGGGTTTCGTTGCACCCGTGGCAAATATTCGAACGAGGAACTTTTTAGAACGTATTCGCATTCCGACTGATTTCATAATATACATTACGTGCAAGAATGAAACGTAAAGTAGTCAAAAACTTTGGTGCCGTAACGAAATAAATTTTGCCAACGTTTGGCACGAACTTTCTTTCGAATTTTTTATCGAATTCTTATGAGAGAACGCAGCACCTGCCAGCGTTTGATTAAAAATGAAATCTCGCGAACGCTTTTAGAGGAATCGATTAATTAGCATTCCCTTCGGGCAGCATTGAACTCGAAGACGCGGGATCAATCAAGCAAATTGTACGAAGACTTTCATTGCGACAGGCAACGATAAATCGGAACGATAAGTTCGTCGAACCGGCTTTCAACGCGAATCGAGCAAATCGAGAAACAAAATAGGAATGTTCAACAAACGAGTCTTGCCCTTATCTATCATCTGACTTGAACACGTTCGAAATCGCCTCAAGAAGAAGTCATTAGCATATGGGTGATGAAAAAGTGAAGAAAGAAATTGTGTATGTAATACTATGTCACATGTAATTCAAACATGAATTAATTACATGCGACCAGAGATGAATTAATTAGGTGCAGCCAAAAATGAATAAATTATATCCATTCAAACGTGAACATGTTATGCATATAAACTATTCTGATTAATTATTAAAACAGAATTTATGGAATATATAGAATACTGTTAAGTTGAAAAAATGAATTATAATTATTTTGAGATAAGTACACGGTCAGCATGTCATTAATGATGAAATAATGGATAAAAATATAATTTGCACAGTATATTATAATAATAATACTGTCATTCAAGTCCTGTCNGTCCATTCAAACGTGAACATGTTATGCATATAAATTATTCTGATTAATTATTAAAACAGAATTTATGGAATATATAGAATACTACTATGTTGAAAAAATGAATTATAATTATTTTGAGATAAATACACGGTCAGCATATCAATGAAATAATGGATCAAAATAATTTGCACAGTATATTATAATAATAATACTGTCATTCAAGTCCTGTCCTTCGATCCTTGATTGTAAATGAAACTGCAATGTTTGAACTCGGAACGACAGATACTCGATTCCTCCTACTGGTAACTCGTTCAGGGAGGGTCTGTCTCGCTTGCAAGGGGTGCAAAAAACCGTGCAGACATAAACGATCAAGGTTTCCCGCCATTTTAACGGGCATGTGGAAGGCAGGCTTCGAGCACACGGAAGAACGTCTCGTTCTAAGCGAAAGGGATACACGCGTGGCCGGCCACCAGACGTTCAGCTCGCCGACCATAGAGAAGTATTTTTGGAATCGCACGGTTGCTCGTCACTCCACGGAACTCCATTCCTGCGCGGACGTCAGAATTATTGACCCCTTTCCGTCGTAACGAAACCATCCCTCAACATACAGTAACGCGCTTTAGTTTCACGGAGCCCCAAGCAAATTTTCAATTTTCAATTTCGCATAAACACCGACGATCAAACATTTTTTTAGAAATCTCTTCAACATCTTTTTGAATTTAATATCATCCGTGCAGAAGGAACTGAGAAATGACTAGATAAAATTGCAATAAAAACAAAATTAAATTCATGTATATTGATAAATAATTAAATCCAATAGAATGTAAATTCAGTTTTTTAAACTGATATCTTAAATTCCAATTTTGTATAAAAAAAAAGGTTGCAAGTCATTGATAATGTAAGAAAGGAATGAGATAAGAAGCTCAACAAGTAGCCAGTTAGTCAGGCGTAAAGGAAAATATTAGGGCCTGGGTTGACATCCATTCGAAAATAGCAGGTGTCGTTAATTCTGGATCGCCGCGCGATATTCGGAGCAGCGAACTGTTAAGTCACGTAACTTAATATGCGTACGCGGCCGGAGGAGCCACCGCATCGTACAACCGCGGATTCCCGAGAGTTGGCTACGCTTTTTGGCACCTGCCCGTGTAGTAACCCCACCTTGATTCACCAAAACCCGTTGACGATTACATAAGATCGAACGAATTTCAAACAAAAAACCATGACTTTTTACCATTTTCTTATGCCTTACACAATACCGAATATTTTCAAGGAATTATTAACTTAGCGTAGTGTATACGTCTGTCCTATTTGATTATATGATGCAGACATTGATACACAGTTATAACTGTACAATGAGGGAATGGAACGACAATAGAGAATGGTTAGGATAATTATTATTCGTGTAGCATTGAGAATCAAATAGACGTGGAATTTAGATGCATACCACATTCGTGTAATATTTTAAAATGATTCATTTTATAGCTCTACCTTTACTTACTATTTGCTCTCTGATATGAAGAGATTGAATTAGAAATATCTCAAAGACTTATCTGGGAATTCGATTTACTTAAACAATCTTCGCGAACCAGTGAAGAAACATCGGGAGAACCACAAACATCCGTTGAACTAGTTCAAGAACGGATATTTCTGTCATTAAGATCAACAAGAAAATGACGAACTGTGTTTCTGTTAATAATCGTACCGAAAGACACGGTCTCATAATTAACCCGTTCAATGCCACGTGACTCAATCGCGATTACATCGATTACCGAACGGTGAACTCTCGAGAAGACAACTTTCTCGTTTCAACACTGCCGGCGAAACTAAAAAGGTGTAATCAATCCGATCCTATCCGTGTCTAATTGCTACAATTAAACAATCCGAGCTGCAAACCGATCGTTCTCAAAACGGATAACTCCTCTCCGTTATCGACGAGTCATGTAAATAAAAAAAAA
>SMSR01008235.1:36597-113209 GCA_019453355.1 Ceratina japonica
GAACGACGGTACATGGCAGTGATATACATAAATGAAATAGCATTTTTATATGTAGAAATTTGTTCGTCCCTAACGCAGCTTCAGATTTATTGAAAAACTGCATTATTTTTATACAATACTATTTTTAAGACAATATTGAATGCTACTTATTGTCAGTTTTCAATGGAACGAAGAAAACCGGAAAGAAGGAAAGGCCTTAACAACGAAAATCCGGTTGGTGATAACAATAAGTAAAGGAAACGGCTGTAACAACATTCTTCCGTAATTCTAAACGCGGTTAATTACGCGGCACGGTAGGAACGTCGTCGCGTTTCCCATTATCGTCTGGCCGGCGCGCCGCCGGCGATCCCATAAAAATTCGCCAAGATCTACTTTCTCTCTATATGGACAATTCCACGTGAACTCGTCCGACCTCAAACGACCGACTTCGACGACCGCGAATGTCGTCCGTCCGAACGGGAGCCTCCACGTGGTTACACCAAGTGTCAGTCCCCACCAAATTACAACTCCTTCCCCTATTTAATACGGTATCAAATTCCTTTTCGAAAGAAACCCTCACACCTCGTACATCAATCCTCACGTATACATCAATACGACATACTGACTGACTTGTTAAAATCTAGCTCGTTTTCAAACGTAAATGATATGATAATATAGTACAAGCAGAAACTGAAACCTCCGTTAATCTGTTTATTAAATTATTATCTAATATTAAATGTTTAGATAAAAAGAAAAGTGTGCACTTGAAAACTGTGTGTATAGTAACGCAACAAACAGCGTTAACGTTATCAGCGATGAATGAGTACTAGTAAACACGAGTAGAGTGTCTCTAGCTAGTATCCATTTAATTATGTATTTCTCTGGAAGAAGCAACGACCGGCTGAGTCACCGATCACCGAGTTAAAATCTACACGTACGCGAACACGCATCCTGGGACCTCTTCTCTCGCGAAACGAATCGGGCAGGTCGATCACGGCAGACAGTGTCCCGTCTGGCTGCATAATCGCGGATTACTTCGACACCGATGCGTCGAACGCAAACCGGTGCCACGATCAACGGATAGAGCTCAGCGGCTCGAAGGAAGCTTGTACCAGGCCTCTAGAAATCGATACATCCGCGAGACGTAACGAGCTCCGATCCCCCGTGACGATTAAGCGAAACGCATCGCATCCTGCACCTCGGCAAAACGTGATACAGATAAACCAGAAACAATCTTCTTGCTCCGACGAAAGAAAAAAACTACTTAACGCAACTGGTCGCCAGTGCTCGAATTGTTCTTCGAGTTTGGACCAGCTGCTCGGAAATCGAGGGAGCAGATGCGAGAACAGCGAGGCAACAAACGGGGAGCGTAAAAACACGAGGAATGATTGATCATATAATAAAACGCGGAGCGTCCAAGCATTTAGGCCAAATGCGCGCGTCACTGGGCATTTTGCTCATGATTTGCATCTGCAAGTTTAACAGATAAGAGAAGGCAGATTTCGCTTGAATTTCAAAGCCAAGGAAGAACAGGCGCGTACCTTAAGAGAAACAATTACCGAGCAAAGTCAAGGTTTACTTTTCAAGGAATTCCGAGAGAAGAACGAGTCGAGTACAAACGCAGCTTGACGAGGGACCGACTCGTACCGGCTATCACGGTTCCAGGAAAACGTTAACCGGCGGGGAACTGCCCGATAACCGGTGGGTCGGAAATTGTTCGTTTCCACGTTGCTGTGGAAAACAGGAAGCAAACGTGTTCGGTTTTACGTCCACCTGAAAGCGTACTATCGATCGGGCACGTTTTTATTTTCGGACCGTCATCGTCCCTCGATTCTACCTATTCTCGACGGTTCTTAGACTACCTTTCTTTCTCTCTCGCTCTCTCTATTGGAATCTCTCGTCGAAGGCATGCGAAAATCGCGGTTCGCCGCGTACGCAACGTGTCAAGCGTCCCGAACCTCTCGGACGCAACCCTAGCTCGTCTCTTTTGTACGCAAATATAACAATGGGTCGGCGATACACGGGATTAAAGCGACCGGCAACGCTGCCTCGAGGACGAGGACGTGGTCCTTTAGTGAGATAGTCATCTCATGCGAGAAGCTTGATCGAGCTACACTGGACTGGACTCCCCCTCAACCGGCTCCCAAGGGACCGGACCTTTGACCGCGTAAAATGGCCGGTTCATTTGGAAACGCGAATTACTGCTACACACGCACGATCCCTAAATCAATTAATAAAGCCAAAGTTACAATTCGTACTCTCTCGTTTATCATAAATTACTATAAATTATTTTTGCCTAAATAAAGACATGTACATAAAATTCACTGATCAATATATTTACACTATATAATAAATCGACAATGTTCATCTGAATTTACTAAATCGTAGTAAGAGAAGGAGAATGCATAAAACATGTACGTTACCAAAATGTATGCACTCCGGCGTTTCGACGGCACAGGTGAATAGAAGATCGGTTCATCCAGGTAAAACGGGTCTAGAGAACTGGTCGGTGCGATCAGAGCATATCTAACGGGCGGAAGGAGAACAGGAACCAAGACTCGAAGCGTGCACGAGGAAACCACCAACCGGCATCGCGAACCGCACTACCAGAGGCTTGGGGACCACTACTGCAACTGTTGCATCCTCTTCTTCATCCCGGCACACATCGCGTGGCCGCGTGCTTACTCGTCGCGTGTCACCGCACGCACCGGCGGCGCGTTGTCCGTTTTCGAGCAACGGCGGACACCATTCGGATTCACGCGCACGCGAGGATTCTCTTCGTCGATCTGGACGAAGTCGGTTTTATCGCGGTGGAGCAACCGCGTCGAACGGACGGACCGGGGAACTAGTATGGAGACAGTCCGGGATAACTCAGGTAGAGACGGGTAGAAAGAGAAGGACCGAAGCGAGGAAGGGGAAGAAGAATAAAAGAGGCGGTTGGGCCAAGAGGATGGCACGAGCGTGCCGAAAGGGAATAAAAGATCGGGGAGAGGAGTCGGCTGACCCAGAGCTCTTCTCCGATTATCAACGAGACCGCGCACAAGAGACGGGAGGATGCTTCTTATTCACCGGCGATGGAGAATGAAAATAAAATAATTGAAGCGAGAAGAGAGGAGGTGTACGGGGAATCTTGGAACAAGGTGCGCGGCACAGCGTCCATCCACCGGCGGCGACCGTGGAACGGCGAACTCTGTCGGTTCGTGCAGCCGGCGGCCAGCTGGTGAGCTCTAACACGCTACGAAGCCTGTCGTTCGCGGCCGACCGCTCGCCTTCGGCAAAGATCGGCTTCAAACAAAACTACAAACTTCGTACGGACTGCCCGTCGCACCCCGCACCCGCCCCGCACCGACTACACAGCCGCTCCTGGCTCCTGTTGCTCTTTCGTGCACGCACCAGCCCGGGGGATACGTCGCCTTCGTACGCCACTGACTTGGTGCAGCTTACAGGCACCGAGCTGCACGAAGATGCAGTTCGATCGACTTCAATTACTATCGTTTTTCAAGTATTATTCCCCTTGGAAACAATTTTTCTTATAGTTCGAACTTACATAGAATTGCGGTGTAAACTTGCCTACAGAACCATTTCTGAGAAATTGCATAGGCAAGCATATTCCAGACTGATTCTTGCTTCACTGAGAAACCAAGTTGCGATTACAGTTTATAAAATAATAGACTCAGTCGTCTGATCGTCTCACTATATTTTTCAAAAGCGTACTACTCTGAAATCAAATTACATGTACGGTTTGCAAAATTGACACTTTACTTTTTGCAAGGTGTTCGATTGCTTTTTGATACACTGATTAGGCACGTCAGCAAGGAAGTGTTGATAAGAAGGTAAACACGCGATTACGTACTCGATTACCGATGGAAAAATAAAACAGAGCAAACGCTACGTGCGAAGTTGGATAGAACATGAAAGTCTGCCAGAAGCGAAATGATTGTCGGTTGCTTCTTTTTGGATTTAGTAGTCTGACCATGTTACACCGCGAACATTCAACGTTAACAAGTTTCACATTTCTGCAAATCCCTCACAATCGTACAAAAATAAAAATGTTCAAATTCCAGAAACCAAATTAATTTTTATAGAATGTTCCAGTGCAAATCTGCGGATAGAAACAATATAAAACGATGTTTGTTTAAAGTCAGACTTCCATATTGTTTATTCCAGAAAATATTAAAGAACATCGAATTTCTCCTACTAAGCAAGGACTCATAAGTTGTCAATAAAAATTTGTGGACCTCCCTGGTGCGAACCCTTTTTTTAGACCACCGCACCGTATGGCACGACGAAATAGAGAACTCCGTTTCTACTCTATGAATATTAAAACACTTTCCAATTAAACCGAATCGGCCGTTTGTTCGGTGAACAACCAGCGCAGCACCAGCCGCGATTAGCAAACAATGCGTTACAGTTACCATTCTCGTTCAATATGGCATAGAGGTGCATCTCCGCCGGCGTTCAACGCCAGAGAAATTGTATTTTTACATATCATTCCGTCTTAACCTGTTTTCCAAACGCACAGTAAACGCTATTCATATCATTCATATGAATTTATGCTAAAGCTGAATGCGCACGAAATATGAATGCAAAATATGTCTTTAAACATTATCATATTGATACTTTTAATAATTGAATGACTCGTCCAAATTCATTCGCTGGGCTGGATCAACTATAAAATTTGTATGAAGTTAGAATGAATGAATAATAATTAATTATTTCGGATGACTATTCTTTTTGATACAGTAAAGAATATAAAAAACTGAGTTCGCTGAAACCAATGTTTATCCATGGAATGCATTTTTAATTGAAATCCAACATAAAAATATTGAGTCAATCACGTGTCCAACACTGTTTGGAAAAAGAGCGTCTGTACACGTCAGATTTTACAATGGCGTATTAATCAAGTGTGGATGATGTATTTGTCACGCGAGGCGAGAGAAGAAGCACGCGAACAAGAAGATTCGAAAGGGGACCACGGTAAAATCATAATGACATAAGTAGCGCCGGGTTGACTTTTGACATTTCACTCGTTAACAACCGCGCGGCTTCCGATCTCGCCGGATCGACGTCGATCAATCACTTCGCGAGACGTGAAACTTTCGCGAACAGAATTTTTCCCTTTTTATGTGGAACACCTGAACGCGAATTCCAGGCGTGATAAAGGTTTTTGAGGATGAACAGCATCGCGTTTTCTTTCGGAATTGACGAAGGGTAGAGGCGACGAAAAAAGTGGTGGAGGATACTAATTAAGGAAGTAGACACGCTATGTTGAATGTGGCACGGTGGGACGATAAAAGGATAGCGGTGCCTAAATGCCTTAAGTGAATGTTCGAAAAAGAGTCCATTGTTACGGATTTGATTAGTTGCACGTTTCCCGTTCACCGTCACGACTAATCTAATTACCGTTGTTCACGCGAATCATGCAATCGCGAAATTGCGAATCTTATTGATCTTCACATACAGAGTCAATAACATAGCATTCATTGATTCTATTAAAAAAAATATCATTTGCTAAGACACAAGAATGAATTTATCCCATTATTTCTATCTAGTAATGAAACGAAAGAGTAATCAAATATTTCATATTACTATTTTTAAGATTTGATTCAATAATAATTAAAATTGGTTGAATTAATACAGGAACTCATTTAGAGGTTACGACTAAGGAATGCAATACAGAATTATTCTCGTTTGCATATTGGTTGTTTATCCACGACATTATTTCTCGTGTGGGTTTTTACATCGTCCCTTGACGAATTTTGTATGCACTCGAAAACGCCCGAGGACCCCCTTTTACATTATGCATGTACCTTTGTCTTGATGTTTGAGTGAGTCAAAGACTGCTGAGATAAGACCCGGATACAGTAAATATTTTAAGTGAAACGAAATTCCCCGAACAAGCTGAGTAAACGTTTCTTAAACATTTTCAAAAATAATAGAAAACCAGCTTCATTGAACTGTATAATACGCGAGCAACGTATAAATTATGCATGAGCTAATCTAATCAATTTGCTAGAAGACACTATGCACTTAATGAGCACGCATTAGCTTCGTTTCGCATGCGGGATCTAAATGAATTCCAAATCAATTTGCACACACTGTTGAATATGTACCTTGTTAACACTTTTAATTCCTGGTACCTCGCGTGAAATTTTTGATCAATACAGTAATATAATATTGAATACAAAATTAAAAAATGATAATTAGAAAATAACTTTTATATCCATTATAAAATTTACAGTAGCATTTAGGTTGAAGTTTTATATAATTTTACTCATCATTTTATCATGTATTCTGTATCATATTTGATCAATTTCTGCTGGAGACGCGTGAAAAAGCAAAATTCTCGACAGAGGCTTGTACTCGAAGTTTTTCACAGAACAGAGAGCTGGTTCGTGTGAACCATCGACACAATGCAATCAACTGTCGTAAGTTGGAACGGAAACAGAATCCCGTAACGCGGAGGAGCTCGCCGATGCGAGTGACTCGTGTAAAACTGTCCCGAGAACGAGCGTGGGAAGTGGCACCCGGAAATGATTAGGGAACGATAATTCTGACGTAGCGAATATGACGGAACAGTTCTGTAATTTTCGACGATGGAACACATTGGCGTTTCGTGTTAACGCCGCAAGAAAATCGATAATTGATGACCGACCAGCTCGCTCTGACGACCGTTCGGAATCGTGAATTCATAGTCTTCCATTATAGGAAGTAATACTAATAATCGAGTACATTTGCGTGAGAGAATTACATGATGAATCAATATTGTAAATTAGTATGTTTTACTTCGTAAATAATGGTTCGAAAGATAGATGCGGCCTTTCCATTATTTCAGAAACTGAACACGGACTTTCATATAAAGAAAGTACTCCTTTCCCGTCGCAAACTAATTCATCTAATCACTCGAACATCGTGCTTGATAAGACTGAATCACTAAACATATTATTGTACAACAGAGTTTACTTTCTAATAAAATCAATAACCATATTAACTCACTCCGCGGGTCGACATACGTTTTCAACTGACTAGATCTGAAAACGATACAAGCCTCTTACTGCATTATTTCCTGCTGCCATTATAATGGAACATAGAACAACACGATCGCTATTTCCAGCTGGCGGAGGAAACATTCGCAGAACCAACAAGCTTTCTCGAGTAAGCATTGATAACGATAAACAAACTCTCTCTGAGAACAATGCACCATCCGCGTTACGTCGATGCGCCCGTGACAGCAGCGAGTGCCACGAATTAACGAGTGCACCGCGGGGCGAATCCAATTCCAATCAATCTAGCGAGCCAGGTGTGAAATTGCGGGCACCGTTCTCTTCGCGCTCGAGAGACGAGTCCCCAATGGGAGCAAAACGAGAATGATACCAGAGCAGGTTGCTTTTATTCAATACGCAGTCCTGCTCTACGTTCTATCTACAGGATATCCCGTGTGTCGTCGTTAAACCGGCCGCGGCTATAAATCAGCTCGCGATAGGAAGCCGAGGACAGCAACAGTCAAATAGTCAACGTGTTAACATAATCGCGTGTATAACGAGAAACCTCGTTTACCATGTATCACATCAAATGACTTCAATAAAAGATCTGTTACACGTATGAATTTTCTGTAGTTTTAAAGCAGTTCTCCTATTTCGACAAATTGCAATTCATTCTCGTAAGTTTTGACAAACTGCAATTCTTGTTAGTTAGTTACAAAACCAGTAAATTGCGTCCTTCCAGGTGCGGAGGAATGATTCGATACCGGGAAGACGGACGTGCATAATTATTGGTAACACGAGCGGATTATATTTAATCGCTGGGATAATAATTATAAGATAGAATTGAAGATCCGTGAAGGAACTCGCGATGCTATTGGTAATCGGTTGACGATAGTGTTACGCGATTTACTGGTTGTTAACTCGTTACGTATGGAGCCGATCGATCAGGGATATTCGCAGACAACCCGTGATTGTCCGCGTGATTTACGCGCCGGCGAAGATTGTATTTTCGATGCTGAATCCAAACACGTTACGAGCAACAGGTTGCGTGCGCGGCTTCATCGGAAATCTGTTTGTGATTTACTTTCGAACCGCGGACAAGCGAATGTGGAAACGCTAATAAAATGTCGAAGTTTAAACGTTTCCAAATGGATGTGACATAAACGGTGTCGTTCTATTCAACAAGACCGTTTCCCCTTTTTACTTCCATTCACAATAACAATGAAGACGGGCTTAAAGAGCTGGAATTACCATTCGAATAATCGCGAGCGGTGCCGTAAACGTCAGGTACGCCGGGCGAACGGTCGTTCCGTCATTTAGTGTCCCTTACGACGTTTCTTGTCGCCTACAACATCCAACATAAATCACCGGACTAGCCGCGGCCGCGTTTAGATACAGTTAATCGCGAATCTGAAAAAATCACCGGGGGATACGTCTTCATTCCCCGTGCACACCCAACCGGCCTCGGATAACCATTCCACGTTTCTTTCTCTAATACAGGTTGCCTCCAACGTGAATACTATACACCTCCATTCAAAAGTTTTCAAATACTCGCTTGTTCGTCAAAGAACCTAAATTTTATTATACTTTCAATCGAATAAAATAGTACACATAATTTTTATATAATAATTTTAATAAAAACGTAATTCATATTTTTATTCATTCTTGTGTATGCATTAAAATTTAACATTAGAGATCTTTCTTTAATTATTTACTAAATATAACCAATTTTAGTTTGTTCAATCATATTATCATAATATCCAATTTAATTAAAGATATATTTGATAAACTGATATGATAGTTATGAAAGGAGGTGTACGCGTAATACCGGTACGTTTGCTCGAAAAATGAATGTCGTCCGGTACCGGTACTCGTTATCTTTGGTCAGGAGAACGTGAGAGAGTTAGAAAACGATAACGTCGTATCCATCGTGCTCTACCCTTTTACAGTGTTCAATACCACAATATATAACGGGTCAATGACAACCCGTCCGGCGGCTTATCAAGACCCTCGACGATAGTGCAAAATGCTTTGATCGTCCTATTACCTGTGAAATACTAGGAAATCGATGTGTTTTGATGCACAGATCATTTTAAATCTGATCTGATTAGACACAAGATTTTATCCCAATTTTGTTTCATATAAAATTTTACATACATCTGATTAGATTGTATTTTATATAAAAACTTGATACTTGAACGAGTCAATAAAATACAAGAAACTGTAAACCGTCGCTTAAACGTTGATTTAGAATTTATTATCCTAAGCTGTTCCCTGAATTAAGAAGAGTGCTTTAATTAAACAAAATGGTAATAAGAAACACGTACTCAGCCTTGAACGTTCTTAACGATAATTACTGACATGAAGTAAGCGTTTTAATCCATTTTTTCTTTTTATTCCCCCATTTTCAAGATAGCATGCATAATTAATAAACAACTAATTGCACGAGGAACATTGTGCAACAGTGTAACAATGAAAAGACTTACGATTAATATTTCCATTTTATCTGTACATTATTCACACTGATTCCGACTACACAGAGACGGAATCTTAACAGGTGTTTCAAGTACAATAGAGGGGTAGCAGACAATGAATATAAAACGTGAAGATTACTATCTTACTATTAAAACCAGAAGAAAAATCTTTACGTAAGACAATGATTTGTTCAAAACTGCATGCATCGTGGATTATTATAATCTCGGTCGTTTCTCTCGCTTCCTGCAAGCGCCAGAAAATTCCTTTCTCTTCCGTGTACATAAAAAAAAAACAATAAAATCGGAGGCCAGATGTTGTGACACCTCGTAACGAAAGTTCTAAGTCTGTTATCGAGCTTGACCTCAGCATAATGCCAATAAGATGATTGCCAATAAATCGAAAAGGAAGGAAGGATACGTGTATATTTATACAAGTCTGAAACAAGAAGAAAATATCCTGTTACTCAACGCTTTCTCACCTAAAACCTTTCAACACCTGGCTGGAACACTTAGCAACGACTAGGAAACAAAACACGGAAGAGACATTTGAAATTGGCGTTCCGGGAACCCGCGAAGGGACACGTTAACCTGTCGACACGGTTGGATCGATCGAAAAACGATCTCCGTGCTAAATCAGAATGATTGATCGAACATCGACAGAGCTTCCATGTAAAGTCTGCATAACGATGATCGCGTAGGAAACTCACCGCCTAGTCACTTTCACGCCAACCATCTTAGAACCTGACTAAAATCTTATTGGAACTCCAATTTTCTGATCAATCCTAAGACTCATAATTAAACTGCAGCACTTGTATACAGAATGAAACATATAAAGAGTCCAATCTGGATAGAATTTCCTTCTACTATGAAAATACTTTTTATATTCTTGAATACATGTTTAATATCTGTTTACTAAAACAGGAAATGAACCAATATTATAAATTATATTATACGTACTAAGTTTGTTGTGAAAGAATAAGTTCTAGAAATATGGCCATGAACTTGGTGGCTTGTCTACTCCACTCGACTGATTAAATTATGAAAACCGGAAATCCTTAAGTGCGGGTCCCGCTTGGTAAGGGTGATGGGTGAGCCGGTTTTGAAAAATGTTTTGAGCGTGTACGTATGGTAACTGCGCGGGTGGCTCGAGTCCTTTCGGCAGTGCTTTGTTTCGCCGGGCCGAGGTCGACCGGGCACGGACTCTTTTTACTCCTTGAAAGCGAGGGAGAGGAATCGGGTTTCTGCAAAAGCCCATTCTAGTCGGACGCGAAACAGGACGTTAGAACGTCCGAAACATTTTTTACCTGCGCAAACAGTTTTTACGCTCTGTTATTAAACGGTAATGAAGATCGCCGAGTTGAATGATAGCTTTAATAACTGGGAGACTCCTGTCCATTTATTAGAGGAAAGTAAAAAATGTTTTTCCTTGTAATTATCATTCCATTTGCCATAGTTGATTTGAATGGCCACGGTGAAAGGTGCACACATTCCTATAAACGCGTTCGTGCTGAACTTGATTACCTACGCCACAAGGAACCAAACGTGGAAACAATGCATGCACGCCCTGCACTTCCTTCTGTGCAAAATTCATTCGCGTAATTAATCACGTGTCTCCGTTTGATTAATTAGCGTGAAAGGGAACGGGATCGCGATTATTCTCACGAAATAAGGAAGACACCTCGCAAAGAATACTTTATGACGTTTGACATGGCACAACTCGATTGCCTCATTCTTAGGCAGGAAATTACATATTATACGCAATAATTCGAGAGTCATACTAATTCCACAATTTTGTTATACTAAAATTATGATATCTCTGTTCATATGCTACGCACCAAACGTCGGATATTAAATCAGATAAGAAATTAGAGCGCGTATGACAAGATTCTAATAGAGCGATTCTAATCTTGTAAATGTTCAAAAAGCAGATTTCATCGTGAAAAACGAAGATCACGCGATTAGCGCACCATATCAAGTAGAAAGCGTTCCGTCCGCATCCCACATTTCATTTTTCAGAGGAGTTCCTATTCTTTCATCGACGACGTAACTCTCTATGACCTACTGTAACATTCGAATAACATTTCACGGTGCGGAACAACATCGTTGCAGCCGTCGAATCTGCTTCTTTACGTTTCGCATGCATACAATCGCGGCGAGAAAATTTATGACATCGTGTACAGGCGTCGTCGTTTCACTCCTTTTCAATGATTCCTTGTCCCTACCGCTTATCGCCCACGTCGAAAACCTATGGGCTCCCGTCTGACGAATATACATACAAGCCACTCGAGATCGTTTCGAAGGGTCTCAGCAGCAGACGAACTGAACGTTCACCAGACAGTTCAACTAGCATAACCAGACCTGCAGATCCCATGCATTGGACAAAAGCATTATCTTATACATATAAAATATTCCCGGCCTCTCAATTTTGTAAATACATCAGAAGCAGCGTTTGAGAACAGGATTTAGAATTCGTTCGCAAGAGGCAGAGGGAAGCGGTTATCCGCGAGGAGAGTGGTTAACGCAGCATTATAATAATGTGGCTGGCTAACAGGAAGCCCGGCAGTGTCTCTTGAACGGCAGCAGTCGGTTCGCAAGCGCGGTTTATTATAGCCTGAAATTGTTTCAATTGGTCTTACATGCGGGACTGGCCTCTTCAACAAATTCCTCCTCGCGGCCATTGTTTCCCCCCTCTCGTGACTCACACTTATCTCTCGAACGCCTCTCCGTCTGAGGTACCTGACTGCACTTTCACTCGCGACAACCCTTGATAATATCTTTTTATAACGTTGATAAATTCGCGAGCTGCCCCTTAACAGCTCGGATCGAGCTAAGCTTAGATCTCTGAACGATCAGATTCATCGAGTCACGCACGAGGTAAACGCGTTTTCTGTTCCGTGCGCGAGGATTTTCGACGCAGAGTTCGAACCGTGGATCGTCACGGCGTGATAAGCGAAACATTGATGGAGCTAGGAACGTGACTTCACGCTGCGTTCCCGTGTCGCAAGCTCGAGAGCTCGACGCGATTCCAACAGCAAAACTCGTAAAACTCCTGAAGCGGAGGAATTCTTCTATAACTAATTCACGGTCTAGTTACAGTCTTGCTCAAAATATCCATTTGCAAAAACGTCCTGTCCGCAGAAAACATAATTCTCGAATCTACATCGTAAAACAAATTCCAATTAAAAAATGTTTCTAAAGATAGATAAGCTGTCAGGATTGAAACGGGCCAAGGTTTCTAAATTAAGACAAAACGCACGCACCTTTCCAAACTTCGATTCTAATCGCCGCCCACGTACCCTCCGCACAATGCATCCTCTCCTCGTTGCTTAACCATCGCCGTGGAACACGCTTTGCGTAAACATTAACCTGCGCATCGGGTGCCAATTATGGCAATGACCAAACGAGAGATAATAATTGACGGGAAACATCATCCCTCTGATGCGCGTAGCTCGAACTCGCGCGAGCACGTGGGCGTAGCAATTGCATCGCGGAACATTATAGGACTTACGTACTCGTAATGTAAACGTGCGGTCAGCATCGGTCGAGCATTATGCTTCATTAGATACCAGTTTCGTCACGCTTTCACTCGAACTTGTCCAACAATGAGACGGCGAATTTAAAATGCATCGTCGGCGGTGCGCCGAGAGAGAGACACGGGAATATAACGGCAAGGGGGAAAGTAGCCGAGTCGTGACTCGGTGACTTTCCACGAACCGTACATTGTCATTGCCGGACCTAACCCCGAGATAAAGACCGGGTGATCCGCCGGGACAACTAGCCGATTAGCAAAACCAACGATTCCTCGCTCGCGGTCCCCCGGACACGGCCCTGGCTGGGATAGGAAATAGTAGGCAAAGAAGAAAGTATCGAAAACGTAGAGGTCGATCGTGCTTACAACTTTCCACGGAACGATGTACGTGCGCCGGACCTAACCGGTGATCGTGGAACACCCACTTGATTAGCAGAAGCAACTTTAACCTCGCCCGGACACCGAGCTCCGTACTTTCGACGGGAAAAGAGTAGTGGAGGAGTATTGAAAATCTGCAAAGGTCGATTGCGCTTCGAACTCCTCCTCGGTTGCGACACAATGGACGGCTTGGAACAATGCGCCGAGCACGCGACCGTTCTTCCTACACCAGAAGACAGCGACGGCCGTCGCTCGGAGTAGCTGTTCGACTACCGTTATTATCGATGCCCGTCGATTATTTTAATGCAACGTTACGTAACGCGTCCATGATTTCGCGTACGACTAAACTCGCAAACCGTGACGAATGATCATAAGTTCAAGTACTCATTGTTCATCAACCACGTCAGAGACCAGCTCGATCGAAAGATTATGACAAATCGTTAAATACGATCGCATGAGAAGTCATGAATACTTTTAATAAAATTCGAAATTAATCATAAGAGTTTCTTTGGAAATCCATTAAAGTATCAATTTTAAATACACGATCATCGGCTGGTTATTTAATCGTGACGATTGATCGAGTGTTTGAAAGCGTTTGAAATCGTTGGAAAGGTTGGATGGAGGGTTTGCGTGACGCAATGATTCTGATGTATGTACGTACGTAGCTACGCCGCAAAGTGCAAAGAAACGCGCGGATTTCGTGAAACATCTTTCCGCTCCATCGGTCTTCGCTTTCAATTTCACCCTCGTTACGCGCTACTGTGAGAAAGTCGTAGGAACGTTTTCGGGACAGCTCGACACGCCGATTTTAATGAACGATATTAATCACTCGACTTTGTGCACTCATAGAAACCCTGAATATGCAGAAAATACAACAAATGCATGCCATGTATGAAAGCGGCATTCATATTTAAATCACATCTTTTGGACTGACGCTCTCTATGCATATTTTTTGCATACGATTTGATTTTCTTTATTAACGAGAGTGTGCGACGAAATTCGCCAGACGATGCGGCGAACATTCCTCAGTCTAATTAGAATGGATATCTTGCTTTGTCACGGGCGATCTAGGCTCGAATTAACGAGTACCGTTTTATATGTACCTCGCTAATAACGTAATAATAAAATAAATCGGAGCTGATACACTTTCCTGTTCTTAACTGGCTAGAACACTCTCGAGCGTGACCAATAAAGGATCGCGGAATAAGCTAAATCGTATTCGTTTTCTAGCCTAATCCGCTCGCGTCTTTTATCTGGGCCGTGAGAAACTTAACGTAGCGTTGCGGAAAAGCTTTACACGTACTTACGCCTATCGGATCTGTAGCGTGTCCGCGATATAAACAAACGAAATTTACGACTGTTAATCTCGCCTTCGACGTCAAGAAAGCGATCGGATTTTCTATTGCATAGACTGCCAGTCATGAGTACTAGAAATTCTTTTTAATCTGATTGTAAACTTCCTGTTTGACGAATGAAGTATTATATCATTTGTCGTATCAGCCTCTACTAGAAATTCTTTTTAATCTGATTGTAAACTTCCTGTTTGACGAATGAAGTATTATATCATTTGTCGTATCAGCCATCGTATGAAACATTGTATTAATATTATACGAAGTACTGCAACAATGTTGTTATATGAAATATTCTATCAATAGAAAGTATCTTTGTACTTATGGCCGACGCGACACGGTTGATTGCAAAGTTGATCTAGCGTTATGGCCGCGAATTTCACCGGATAAGATATGGTATGTAATTTGCATAACAAAATTTATGAAAACACCGGTGATCAATTAAGCCGCGTGATGCTGCTCTTCTATTCATTAAGGAAGGTATACGTCCTGCGGTGAAACCCCTGCGTGCCACGAAAATCGTCGCAGTTACAATTCCAAACGAGCGTGAACGTAAATCAACAAGTCGGGGGTCTTGTTCCCGTTGGAGAAATCGCGTGAACGAAACAGTTTCCACTGTTTTCCTTTCGAGCAACCCAGGATGAGTATCAGGAACCTCTACATATGCATTTATTATCACTGCGTTTCAAAAGATCTCGTAGAATGACTAGTAGAATACGATATTCGATACAATGTATCATAAAATGGTCAAATTGTAATCGTTAATGCAATGCTCCATGCAGAAAGATGAATGTGCATCGGATACACCAGTTATAACATTATTGTTGGAAGAAACAATAGTTCCTTATCAATGAATACGACAAAGATCAGTTTGAGCCAGAATATAAAAACTACATGATTTTCGTGCACAAACTTTTCGTTAAAACTCAGTTATTACTTTATAAGCAAAGCGTCTTATCAGAGAACGACTTAATTTCAGCACAGAAACTGGTAAACAGATAGCAGTATAAAATCCACGGGAAGTAGGCTCGCCCTGGGAGTTCAGCTCTAAAACAACATTTAGAGCGATCGCGATAAGGTGTGGGGAAACGTTCAGTCGGCGGGACTCACAAAGTCGATGTAGATTAGGCTCGGTGGAAGGATAAATTGAACCGCGAAGGGTTAATTAAACGCGTACGTGCATGACGCGGCCACTGAAAACTGGTTGAACTGGCGAGGAGGAGCGGTGAGTGTGCCGCGTTTCGGTGATAGTGACCCAGTAGCTGGAAGACGCGACGTAACAATTTCGCTCCGGAGTTAGCGGTACCCGTCGCGTCGGAGCGCGATGCTTCACCCTGCGGACACTTCGCCGCTTCCTGGTAAACAATTAGACGCGACTTGCTCCAGATGTAGCAACTACCGTTGCTCGTCTTGATAAACTCATGCTAACCAGAAATCGGGACCGATTCGTGTCACGCAATATAGAATCTCCTCGCTTTAAACGCGGTGAGTATCAAGAACGTTCGCCACGGTCGAATCTAAACAGAATATTATAAGATGAGTGCCTATTAGAACGTTTATATGATAAAGGAAATTTCTATGGAACTGTGCCAAGGGAATATGCAAAGGACAGAATTGTACTCGGAGGGAGGACGAAATTTTCTAAGATATGCATTTTTCCTATGAGGGTATCGAATAGATTTCAATGTCGCAATTCGTTTTTTTCATTCAAAGTTTGATATCGATTTCAAGGTATAGGAAATACAAATAACCCGAAGACAAGTATCATGCGATTCTATATCGTGGAATGAGTATCTCATGGAAATTCAATCCCTTGGATCGCAGTGCGAACCCAGCGAAGCATCAATGCTAGCTACAGCATTCTAGTTGCTAGATCGCCTTGCACGTGTCGATAATTNCAGTCGGCGGGACTCACAAAGTCGATGTAGATTAGGCTCGGTGGAAGGATAAATTGAACCGCGAAGGGTTAATTAAACGCGTACGTGCATGACGCGGCCACTGAAAACTGGTTGAACTGGCGAGGAGGAGCGGTGAGTGTGCCGCGTTTCGGTGATAGTGACCCAGTAGCTGGAAGACGCGACGTAACAATTTCGCTCCGGAGTTAGCGGTACCCGTCGCGTCGGAGCGCGATGCTTCACCCTGCGGACACTTCGCCGCTTCCTGGTAAACAATTAGACGCGACTTGCTCCAGATGTAGCAACTACCGTTGCTCGTCTTGATAAACTCATGCTAACCAGAAATCGGGACCGATTCGTGTCACGCAATATAGAATCTCCTCGCTTTAAACGCGGTGAGTATCAAGAACGTTCGCCACGGTCGAATCTAAACAGAATATTATAAGATGAGTGCCTATTAGAACGTTTATATGATAAAGGAAATTTCTATGGAACTGTGCCAAGGGAATATGCAAAGGACAGAATTGTACTCGGAGGGAGGACGAAATTTTCTAAGATATGCATTTTTCCTATGAGGGTATCGAATAGATTTCAATGTCGCAATTCGTTTTTTTCATTCAAAGTTTGATATCGATTTCAAGGTATAGGAAATACAAATAACCCGAAGACAAGTATCATGCGATTCTATATCGTGGAATGAGTATCTCATGGAAATTCAATCCCTTGGATCGCAGTGCGAACCCAGCGAAGCATCAATGCTAGCTACAGCATTCTAGTTGCTAGATCGCCTTGCACGTGTCGATAATTTCTTTTGTGCTAAATAGAGAATGAAATAGATATTTCCTACATCTAAGAAATGTTTCACTTTTCATTTTCCGTATGTCCCCGAATGTTAAATCCATTGAAAACGTTAATTACATGTATAATCATTTTTTAAATGTACTTAAGAAACATTAAACGAATAAATGTCCGAAAAATTTCAATGAAACGAGTGTTTAAAGCGTCGTGTTGATTCATCCTCAACAGTAAATTGAAAGCCGCTCCGCAGGATCATAAACATGTACACAAGCTAATTTAATAACCGATGAACGCATCGTTATGAGTTGTAGAAAAAGCATGGACAATTTACGATATGCAATTTCGACGAATGTAATAAGAACAACACTTTCACATTGGTAGGAATACAAACACGAGCGCGAGCTCGATAATGCAGAATTCCTATTGCTTGCATAAATCTATCAGCGAGGAAATAATAATGTAACACGTACTGATACTCCGCGCCGATACACGCCGTGAAAAGGTCGAAAGATCACAGCAGATTTCATTTTGGTCGCGCGAGGTCAGCTATCGACTATGAAATCGAAGGAAAGTAAAAGTACTTCCTGCATTTTCATATGTAAATACAGGTAGAACAAATG
The DNA here is from genome assembly GCA_019453355.1 of Ceratina japonica. Taxonomy (NCBI): domain Eukaryota; kingdom Metazoa; phylum Arthropoda; class Insecta; order Hymenoptera; family Apidae; genus Ceratina; species Ceratina japonica. Next base: position 54,603 of record SMSR01008235.1, read on the forward strand.
CTAATGGATCGTCGATTAATAATCTGGCGTTTGTAAGTATGATTTGAGCGGCTTGAACGATTTACTTTCTGTTTTTTAAACGTCGAAACGTATCTGGACAATAAATCGGCGGAACCGTCAAAGGAACGGAAGCGAAATATTTGCCCGAGACATTTTAATTGCAAAGGAAGTGAAATTAAAGCAGCGTTGCAATTATCATACGAACAAGCTTACTGACGTGAAAATTTATGCACGGATCGTGTCAGCAGGTGTAGAACGATGTTAACAATCTCCGCAATGAATGAAGTGTTATCAGTCGGAATTACTCACTTACTGTTGATTAAAAGGAAATGATTACTGTTTTTGTTCCGATGCGTTACATTAGCTAAATGAATCATTGCTAGGTCGGCCTGCATTCATTCGTTGAATCTCGATAAAAATTCGTTTACAGCGACGTTAACGATCTTTGCGGTGAATGAAGTCGTATTATCAATTAGAATTATTCATTTACTTTGACTTATTGTTACGAGGAAATGCTTCGTGTTCATCAGGCTGCATTAAAATGACAATCGCAATTATAATTTCTAGAATCTCGATAAAAATTCGATTGCTTCCGTTAAAAAAAATTGCGCTGTTAATAAATTTCTCTGCAATTAAATTAAACATGAGTCACCACGGTTTCCATTAAGGACGTCCATACTAATTGTGCGGCACGCACCGCTTGTACGATTTCACTCATTCAGTCGTTAATGTCAACCCCGTTCGATGAAAATTGCGCGATTCACGAGCATCAATGAACACGTCTCTTCTCCGCGAAGAGGAAGAAGAAAGAGAGTAACGCAACCGTTCATCAATCTTCATCACTGAAATTCTATAGATCGAACGATCTAAACGATAGACGACGTAAAATAAATTATGCGTTCCCTGGTACACGCACGCATCATTGTCCCGTATGTTTTATTTGATTTTTTCAACTTTCCTTCCTTCCGTTCTTTCAGTCTTCGTACGCGACCTTAATGCCGACTTTCATTTTATTTTCTCCATTGAATCCGGCTACGCGACAGATTAATCGCTTTATCTCGAGGACGCGAGATGATAACGCGACAAATTGAAAAAATATCGACTTATTCGTTGGCCCGTATTCGCACGGTGTTCCTGGAATTAATTAACCGTAAATCCCCTACGCGGGCGATGATAAATGACCGAGTTAGCGACGGTATACTCCAATCCATCCCATTGTTCTGTCGGTTTCTAATTCCCCAGGATTGATTTAAATTAATTCTATATGAAATTTAATTTAAACCGCGGTTCAAGTTTAATTTCGTTATACATCCGTGATAAAACGCGGACTAGATTCGTAACAGCTTTCACTGTACGACACATTAAGAGCGTTTCGTAACCGGGAAACTGGTCCACGCGTCGATGAAACGCGGTTTCAACCTTGACTATTTTTACGGGCAATTTTTAGAATGATAAGACGCGTAGCAAATTTTACGCCGGCGGAGTTTTAACTTGGAATCCGCTCAAAACGAACAAGGCTACCATGTGCTGCTGCGAGGGAGCAACGAACTGGGACATAAACAAATTTATTCGCGCCAGCTTAGAGAGGCTAAATTTAAATTATTCGCTCGATGCTTCCGTTCGATTTTATCGGTCGATGAAAGTGAAACGATCAGAAAATTTCAGGAATTAAATACGCAATCGATCTTATCTTGCAAAAATTCATACTACAGATTTTTATATAAAATAAATCATTTTCAACATCTATGTAGAAAATGAAGTCTGATCGAGAATTGTAATGTACTTCACTTTTGATATTCTATGATCTGCAGTTTGTTAATGAAATGCAATGTCGATTCATAAATACAAAGGATATAAACTTTCGATGAAAGAGAAGATAACAGTTTCTACTTGTCTACCGAATTCTATAAAAAGGTAACTTTCACTAATAATCATCAGGATCTTTTTAAAGCGTTCATGAGAACCGGAACGCGCAAAGTGTATTAAAAGGATGATCCGGGCCTCGATTAATCCTTAATTTGCCACTCATGGGATCTATGGGAAACTACACGTTTCTCTCACACCAGGAAATGAAATCGTTCTCAATTGCTCTNCAATCTTCATCACTGAAATTCTATAGATCGAACGATCTAAACGATAGACGACGTAAAATAAATTATGCGTTCCCTGGTACACGCACGCATCATTGTCCCGTATGTTTTATTTGATTTTTTCAACTTTCCTTCCTTCCGTTCTTTCAGTCTTCGTACGCGACCTTAATGCCGACTTTCATTTTATTTTCTCCATTGAATCCGGCTACGCGACAGATTAATCGCTTTATCTCGAGGACGCGAGATGATAACGCGACAAATTGAAAAAATATCGACTTATTCGTTGGCCCGTATTCGCACGGTGTTCCTGGAATTAATTAACCGTAAATCCCCTACGCGGGCGATGATAAATGACCGAGTTAGCGACGGTATACTCCAATCATCCGACTTCTACTCGTTGCATCCATCCCATTGTTCTGTCGGTTTCTAATTCCCCAGGATTGATTTAAATTAATTCTATATGAAATTTAATTTAAACCGCGGTTCAAGTTTAATTTCGTTATACATCCGTGATAAAACGCGGACTAGATTCGTAACAGCTTTCACTGTACGACACATTAAGAGCGTTTCGTAACCGGGAAACTGGTCCACGCGTCGATGAAACGCGGTTTCAACCTTGACTATTTTTACGGGCAATTTTTAGAATGATAAGACGCGTAGCAAATTTTACGCCGGCGGAGTTTTAACTTGGAATCCGCTCAAAACGAACAAGGCTACCATGTGCTGCTGCGAGGGAGCAACGAACTGGGACATAAACAAATTTATTCGCGCCAGCTTAGAGAGGCTAAATTTAAATTATTCGCTCGATGCTTCCGTTCGATTTTATCGGTCGATGAAAGTGAAACGATCAGAAAATTTCAGGAATTAAATACGCAATCGATCTTATCTTGCAAAAATTCATACTACAGATTTTTATATAAAATAAATCATTTTCAACATCTATGTAGAAAATGAAGTCTGATCGAGAATTGTAATGTACTTCACTTTTGATATTCTATGATCTGCAGTTTGTTAATGAAATGCAATGTCGATTCATAAATACAAAGGATATAAACTTTCGATGAAAGAGAAGATAACAGTTTCTACTTGTCTACCGAATTCTATAAAAAGGTAACTTTCACTAATAATCATCAGGATCTTTTTAAAGCGTTCATGAGAACCGGAACGCGCAAAGTGTATTAAAAGGATGATCCGGGCCTCGATTAATCCTTAATTTGCCACTCATGGGATCTATGGGAAACTACACGTTTCTCTCACACCAGGAAATGAAATCGTTCTCAATTGCTCTCTTTTACTCTTGTCTAATGCACAGAGACAAAAAACGGTTAAGTACTACGCTCATTGCGCTTTTTGCTCAGCCGTATCGCTTCACGTATCTATAATAAGTTATCGAAATTTCTGTTACATAACATTAATCTCGTTGAATGGTACTTTCATTATGCCACAAATATAAACAGTAATTTCCAAGTGATATTTATATTCAAATAAAGTATTTCTATCTTCTAATTTGAATAATATATAGTGTTACGTGTGTATATTATCCTTTCTTCGGCAAAAGTAGGAATGTACTTTTCATTCTATTTATGCCCATACATTTAAGATACAGTTCCAATGACCAGATAAGAAATGTTCAATTTGCATTTCATTTGCAATTCACGGCTTAATTTACTCGACAGTGACGCTTGCTAAGCTGATATTACGATTAACGAGATTGCGTGAATCGGAATAGACCCGTAATGAATCCGTTACACTCTACTAAATCAAAGAATTATCATCATCTCTTTCACGCTGAGTCCTTGAACTGTAAAACTACAAGCTATATATCGCAACTAACATTTCACGCGAGAATAGCATGTGTGAAAATCTTGTAATTGAGATTCACATCTTATTGTAATCCCGACATTTATACCAATCTTATTGTTGCCTCACGACTTGCAAAATTTCTTGCAAAACTATATTATATTCACGTTACGCCTGAGGTAAACTCGTATTACAGCCAATAATACGTTGCACACCTTTCTCAATTGTCTGCGTTTACTCAACAATTTATTACCAAAGAAACCTTCAACGGTACGCAAAATTCTGCGAGGAAAGCATAAATATGTCTCTAAACACTATTTCGAAATGCAATACGAGAATGCAATAAAGCTCTGGCGTACAATATGCAGAAGAAAAAAAATGGAAAAACGCACACGCTCGCAGTACCACACAATACCGTAGTTATGCATGCGTTCGCGGGGTCCAGCACGTATCACGTTTTGTGTTGGGATGCAATTAAGGGGGGAGAAAGAAGAAGATAGAAAACACGGTAGAAAGATACGGAACTAACGCGAGTCGGGTTCCCCGACGCCCACTTGATCATACAGCACAGAGTCGAAAGAGAATCGTGCTGAAACTGAACGTGCATCACCCATCGTCTCACGAAACTCACTATCTTCCATTAGGATTGCACAATTAACAGCCAGAACAAAAATCCCAGGTATTAACTATAAAATTTTATAAATTCACGAAGATTTTAGCTTTTTTGTACAGTCGCTGCGCAACATAAACAAAATGAATTATCCGATCAATATCCCTTTTATATAAAGTTATTACTCACATTAAAACTATTTGTAATATCAATTAAAATGTGATTTCCTTTGATTCCTGTAATTTTTCTAAATTTTGAGTAGTTTGATTTCTCTCTACAAATTATGATTCAAGCATTCTTAAATTGCGTTCATGCCTGTTCCGCGTATCTCAAACACGTTGCACGTAATTATTTACTATTGCCGGCGCTTGTACTATACAGCCGGTTAAGTGTTCGTTGTCGACCGTTTCCGTTAACAATAAAGAGATATTTCCGGCTCGCGAACGGAAACGACGTATTTATAATATTGATTCGTCGCGTTAATGACTCGCGCGAAGCATAAACGCGTCACTCGTAGTCAAACGGACTTATACCTCGCGTACTGTACGAAGACCAAATTTTTCATCTGCATGTTTTAACAAATTGCTTATTTTTTATCACTCACCATATGCTCCACTGCTTTCTCCTCAAGCTCGGCCAGAGTCCAATCCACGTGGAAACTCAGGGGTTGAAGACGGGACTCCATTTCACGAAGCCATTTTCTCAAGCATTTTACTTCGTGTTCGAAATCTGTTACACAAACCTTTTGCTTAAAAACTAATTCAAGGTAAAATTCAATGGGGTTTTTAATTTCGGAAATTACCTGCTGATATGTCTTGTTGATTGGATACGGGCCGCTCGACAGGTGCCATTATTTGCTCAACTAACTCCCATTTCGCGTTCAAATGGTCAACTCGCCACGCTACTTCATCTTTCAAAGCAGGGGCACATGACACTAATTTTTCAGCTTGATCATTAAATAATTTTCTTCTGTACGCCCTACGTCGCAGCTCCTCCATGTGAGCCTTAAATATGAGCAACGTATTTAAGTTATTTACCACATAAAATTTAATTGTAGTTAGCACATTTAAGTAATACATACCGCACGCAGACTTTTATCTAATAGATTTTCTTCTTTACTGTAAATCAATTCTTGAAGAACCCTCAGCCATGAGTACAATTCTGAGAATTGGCTACTAAATTCTTTAAAGCTCCATGATTGTGTAGATACATCAGTCTCATCCCAAGGTCAAACGGACTTATACCTCGCGTACTGTACGAAGACCAAATTTTTCATCTGCATGTTATAACAAATTGCTTATTTTTTATCACTCACCATATGCTCCACTGCTTTCTCCTCAAGCTCGGCCAGAGTCCAATCCACGTGGAAACTCAGGGGTTGAAGACGGGACTCCATTTCACGAAGCCATTTTCTCAAGCATTTTACTTCGTGTTCGAAATCTGTTACACAAACCTTTTGCTTAAAAACTAATTCAAGGTAAAATTCAATGGGGTTTTTAATTTCGGAAATTACCTGCTGATATGTCTTGTTGATTGGATACGGGCCGCTCGACAGGTGCCATTATTTGCTCAACTAACTCCCATTTCGCGTTCAAATGGTCAACTCGCCACGCTACTTCATCTTTCAAAGCAGGGGCACATGACACTAATTTTTCAGCTTGATCATTAAATAATTTTCTTCTGTACGCCCTACGTCGCAGCTCCTCCATGTGAGCCTTAAATATGAGCAACGTATTTAAGTTATTTACCACATAAAATTTAATTGTAGTTAGCACATTTAAGTAATACATACCGCACGCAGACTTTTATCTAATAGATTTTCTTCTTTACTGTAAATCAATTCTTGAAGAACCCTCAGCCATGAGTACAATTCTGAGAATTGGCTACTAAATTCTTTAAAGCTCCATGATTGTGTAGATACATCAGTCTCATCCCATGTTAATTCACCATTAGCTTCCTGTTAATGCAAACATAACGTATGAACTTTAAATCTAATTATTACATGTACATTAAGAACACTGCATTGAAGTCTACGTACCTTACAACTATCTATCAAATTAGTATCCATAATGTAATCATAGTTAGATCGTATTGCTGCCCAAAATTCATCTTTGCAGTCTTCTCGGTTAGTCCACAGACGTTGACTGTGTAGTTGCTTTGGATCTTTCCTGTAATACAAACACAATTTAGTTGTATGATAATTTAGAACATATCGAATGAGAAATATTGTACAAACCTCTTTTTTGTGAGACTGTTGTATGGCCTTTCTATCGCTATCCCCACTTGGCCATGCTTTTCCAAGCCATGACCGAGTGGCTGAAGCGAAGACAAGGAGAAACTCATCTTCATGGCTGAGCAGTGGTCTGCAGCATACAAAAGTTTACATGGAAATAACAGAATTAACAGTGACATAGAAGATACAAATACTAAACATAACAATTAATCTAGAAATAGTAATAGATAAAGATTTCCATTGTTTCTTTATTTTTGAAAGATTTCAAACTACCGTGATATTAGGAAAGAATTAATGAATACAATAAATTGTTTGTTCTCTATTCTTCTGTGTTTGCAGTATCTTATATCTAATTATATCAGGCGAATGAGTCAGTGGTATAACCTCTCGAGTGCACTTCAGAAAGATACTTTCTTTCACTTGAAAATTGTCAAATGTCTTTCACATAATTTACCTGGCAACTATGCGACGTCAGGAACATCTTACGCACACGAAAACATTACGAGCGTTCGCGAAAGCGAATTTTTTGCACCATTCATCGAGTTTCTAAGTCAGAACAAAAAAAATCCTCGACTACGATGCATTAGACGCAACACGACATGGCAATGCCTTTTGTACCTGTATTATCTTGGCTGCATTGCACCGATACACGTGCAGATACAGCATTTAACGAGTGTTAACGCGACGAGCTGTATTCACACGCATTTCGACAGGTAGCGCGTTCAAGTGTGTTGTTTGCTTTATCAGAAACACAAGAGCCTCTTATATATATACGCATACGCTCCGGCTAAAGTTACGAGATAAGCGTCCGACAACTTACTACAAAGTCGCTCAAAGTCATTAGCGGCTGTCGCCGGAATGCTCCCCCGTTCTTATCTGATACTGTCATGAAACAGAGTTAGCATTCCCCGAAATGATTTCTGTTCAAATGTATTATTCAGCGCGCGAGGCAAAAAAAAAATGTGATCGAGGAAACCGGAGAACGTAGCGACGAGAACTCCAGAGTTGGAGGGGCTGCACTCCAACTTCACACGTCCAAGGTGCAGCCTCTTGCCAAAGAGTAAGTATGCAAACAATGTATCTATCCAGGACGTATGCGTATATGAAAAATAGATTCTATTCGTGATATGTCGCCGCACCATAAATGCAGCCTCGATGCGATAGTGTAAATATTGCGTCGATGCCGTGAGTCATGGTTTTTTTGCACCGTTTCTCGAGGGAAACGTTACTGAAAATTTTTAGCAATATCGGGTTTCACTCACTCATATCACACGTCGCGATCCAAAACGAACGGGCGATCCATTTGGCCGCGGTGTTAATTGCGCGTCGGTAACATTTGCGCAATTTTTTAATCCAACGAGACCGCCAATTTTTTTTAACAAAATACCGCCTTACACACCACTCTGCACACCGACATGCACCAACGTGCACTGCCGTAGCACGCATGCGTGTCGCCGACAAGTGTAAGGAGTTGCGACGGCTCATGGCGGATTCTTAGAGAGATAATCTATTCTTGCCGTTGGAATAAAGCGAGACGGACCGACGCGAAACAGAAATAGCATAGAATTAGGAGAGATATTCTCGTATTCGCAATAAGAAAGTCTAAACAACGGCGATAAATTGTTAGGCAAACTGCATACTTGGCGCCTCATGCGTCTCCCATGGTATGTACGCAATTTTTTCAAATGCCTGACGAATTTTTACGAGCGAATTATGCGCAAATGGTTTTAAATGTTCAACTCAAACATTGCGTGTTTATTTGTACCGACAATAAATAGAAAAACAGATTTTTCCCTATTCATATGCATTGCAACGTCTCTATTCTTCCTTCGCAACGTTATTGCATCTTAAAATCTTTATTCAAGAATTATTTTGCATTAATTATGCAATGATGTCATCAAATTACTATTCGCGAACATTCGTTATTCATCATAAAGAAACTTATTCGTAAAAATAAAAAGATCGGGGAAGTATACAAAGGATAAGATAGGATCGCACGAAATGAGTATGATTGCAAATCAATTCGTTTATTTCGAATTGTACGTCATTGTAAAATCTCGGCGACGATGCATTTAGTATTCTTCGGCTCCCTCTCCTTCACCTTCTGCGGAATCCATGCCGACCTCCTCGTAGTCCTTCTCGAGGGCGGCAAGATCCTCACGGGCTTCAGAGAACTCACCCTCCTCCATACCCTCACCGACATACCAGTGCACGAATGCTCTCTTGGCGTACATTAAGTCGAACTTGTGGTCGAGTCGGGCCCAAGCCTCTGCGATAGCAGTGGTGTTGGACAACATGCAGACCGCTCGTTGTACCTTGGCGAGATCGCCACCCGGTACTACGGTGGGTGGCTGATAGTTGATGCCGACTTTGAAACCGGTCGGGCACCAATCGACGAATTGAATGGTGCGCTTAGTCTTGATAGTAGCGATAGCTGCGTTGACATCCTTGGGTACAACGTCGCCTCTGTACAGCATACAACAGGCCATGTACTTTCCATGACGAGGGTCGCATTTCACCATCTGGTTGGCCGGCTCGAAGCAAGCGTTCGTGATCTCCGCAACCGAAAGCTGTTCGTGGTAAGCCTTCTCCGCGGAGATTACTGGGGCATAGGTGACCAGCGGGAAATGGATTCTGGGGTACGGCACCAAGTTAGTCTGGAACTCCGTGAGATCTACGTTGAGGGCGCCGTCGAAGCGAAGCGAGGCAGTGATCGAAGATACAATTTGACCAATCAATCTGTTCAGATTCGTGTACGTCGGTCTTTCGATGTCCAAGTTTCGCCGGCAGATATCGTAGATAGCCTCGTTATCGACCATAAATGCACAGTCGGAATGTTCCAAGGTAGTGTGGGTTGTGAGGATTGAGTTGTAAGGTTCGACCACAGCAGTGGAGACTTGCGGAGCCGGGTAGATCGCAAACTCCAGTTTAGACTTCTTTCCGTAATCCACTGAGAGACGTTCCATCAACAGAGATGTGAAGCCGGATCCAGTGCCACCTCCGAACGAGTGGAAGATGAGGAAACCTTGGAGTCCAGTACATTGATCTGCGAGTTTGCGGATGCGGTCCAAGACAAGGTCAACGATCTCCTTGCCAATCGTGTAATGACCGCGAGCATAATTGTTCGCAGCATCCTCTTTGCCTGTGATCAGTTGCTCGGGGTGGAAGAGCTGACGATAGGTGCCTGTACGAACCTCATCTAGAAGAAAAATTGGTAAAATTCATTTGTATCATCCTCAAAACATATTTAACAAACTTTGATACATGGAATAATTACATACCAACTACTGTAGGCTCTAAGTCAATGAAAACAGCTCTGGGCACATGTTTTCCAGCACCAGTTTCACTGAAGAAAGTATTGAAACTGTCGTCACCACCTCCAATGGTTTTGTCTGACGGCATCTGACCATCAGGTTGAATGCCATGTTCCAGGCAATACAATTCCCAACAGGCATTACCAATCTGGACTCCAGCCTGGCCAACGTGGATTGAGATACATTCACGCTGAAAAGAGACAAGTAATTTTTAGTTTTTAATTCCTATCATCATCCATAAAATTCTATATACGACGTTTAATCAATTTCCATCAAATACAGAGATATTTCGCAGAATTTAGCTAAACGAAAGAAATGTGTTAACAAGGATCGTTCGCGAAGTATCGATCGCATCCGAAAACGACGCGTACTTCCCCCACTCGATTGACGCCAAACAACGAAATCGCATTTCCCATCCCTGTACGCTTTCATATTTTCTATTCTATGCAGAGATTAATTTCGTGCAAATTTATGCGAACAATAACTGCGAATTATAACTGTTCTGGCTATTTTAATTAACGGTACCCAAGTGAGTCATAACGAACAGGGCGGTGCCGGCCGGTACAAGCGTCACCCAAGCCATGTTCTCCAACGGTCGTAGTTTCGACGATTATTCGTTTCTCGCGAACAGAATTTTCGGAAATCGTTTCTACTCACCATTTTGAAGTCTGGGGTTTAGTTTCGTATTCTTGTAGAAAGTGAGCAGATGATAGTTAGAGCAAGTAATGGAGCTTTTGCTATCAACCACACACAATGCACGGTCGAACACCAAACGATTAATGCGCGAGGGACGCTCGCTACGAAATTTATACTACCGACTATCGACTCTTCCAGTCCGCAACCATTGGCCGTTGGTGACTTCATCCTGAGCTCCGATTCGCTCGCGGAAGACCGCAGAACGCCAGGACGCCTTCACGCATGTTTTCTACGCACGGGATACATAGCGCCTGACCTCCTCCCTTGCGACATTTATTTTATTGATTTTACAAATTTCGATGGGTGCAGCAGAGGCAATTCGTGTTTAATGACCTGTTCATTGACTCGACAGCGATTGATTTGCCTTTCGATGAAGGAATACGGTAATGCTTTACATTACTTGCTCTTAAATAAATCAAGGTTCATTGAATGAAGTCATGCAAATTAATTCGCGGCAGCCACAGTAATGTCTTTCAACATGTGGCTAGAAATTCATTTTCACCAGTGATTGTATGTTAAATTATTGGTATCGTTAAGAGCACGCGTGACCTTTTCATTCATTGAACCTAACGTGATTACGTTTTCATTAATAAACTTACAATGGGAACAGCAGGGTAGACATGCACTTAAATATGTACTCGAACATCACGTAATTAGGGTACCTTGAAATGCACGTTAGAAAATCACGATATGAAGTCTTCGTAGAATTCATAATTATTGAATAATAGATAATGCTGCAGTATTCTCAGCTGCAATGTTATTTCTCTATTATTTATAAGCGTNATCGATGAAGGAATACGGTAATGCTTTACATTACTCGCTCTTAAATAAATCAAGGTTCATTGAATGAAGTCATGCAAATTAATTCGCGGCAGCCTCAGTAATGTCTTTCAGCATGTGGCTAGAAATTCATTTTTACCAGCGATTGTATGTTAAATTATTGGTATCGTTAAGAGCACGCGTGACCTTTTCATTCATTGAACCTAACGTGATTACGTTTTCATTAATAAACTTACAATGGGAACAGCAGGGGAGACATGCACTTAAATATGTACTCGAACATCGCGTAATTAGGGTACCTTGAAATGCACGTTAGAAAATCACGATATGAAGTCTTCGTAGAATTCATAATTATTGAATAATAGATAATGCTGCAGTATTCTCAGCTGCAATGTTATTTCTCTATTATTTATAAGCGTTAAACTTGTCCATCGGTTAAGAATAGACATTGCGTTGCGGAATTTCTATTTAGGAATTATATACATATCTGCAAGTCGTGGAAAGTAATAGAATTATAACTGTCTAACGATATTATCGCCGAAAAAGAAAATATTCGACTAGCAACCGTTTCTAAGAACGAATCAATAATTTCCTGAGAACCTTACCATANGTATTCTCAGCTGCAATGTTATTTCTCTATTATTTATAAGCGTTAAACTTGTCCATCGGTTAAGAATAGACATTGCGTTGCGGNACTACGAGTTTAAGGAACGAAACGAAGCAAAAGCTCGTTAAAACGAATTAACGTTATTGATCGTGAGACGTGAATTCTTTTTCGAACTCCGGAGGTGTGAGGAAGGATGAGAGCCGTGACAGAGCGCATGTGCCTCTCACTTTTTCTAAAATTGGTCACAGACGGTCGGATCTCGCCAAAGGAAAGCGGCAAACCGTGATGGTCTCCTCCGCAGGACTTCCAAGGTGGGGCACGAACAGTCGTAGCTGGAAATAACTCATCTGTACGATGTCCACGGAGAGCAAAACAATTGCGTAGAGAGAGCTACAGAATCGTCGTATCACTATTATTCTCTCGGTAAAAAGAAAGAACCGTGCAAAGGCCGTCGCGCCGGTCTGAATAATAGCTCCTAAGTAGGACATCACTTGAATGGTTCGCAAACATGTAACAGCTGTAGCTACAGGTTTAACGGAGTACGAAGCTCAGTATCCGTATTTATTTTATACAGACTAGAAAGTCAGATGTGTTCTCGTTCTGTTTCTGCCTTATGAAGCTCATTCTTGTTTTTATCCGTACATTATGGAATTGATGAAATTCGATTGAACTTCGTCCTGATGTTATTATTTAATATTTTATGTAAGATGCTTTATTTTTATCTGAGCATGAAAGTCGATCTTGGGTATTAACATAATCACTACCGGTAGAGCCTCGATGATGCAACAGAACGACCACGCGTATTGTCCTTGCATCTGTAGCGATCTTGTTCACCAAATATAGATACTCAGTGCCTCAAGGCTTTATATGCACTTCATATCATAAGAGAATCCATTGGTTAATTTAAATGAAATTTTCAAGTGGTTCTAAAATTCTTTTTCACGATATAATATTTTTATCTCGAACGATTGTATAATACTTACCTGATAAGGCGATTAATGTTCCATTAACGATCGAGTTTCTATATTTATCAATGACTGAGTTCTAAGTAATGGTCAATCACTGGTTACAAAATTGATATCTACTTAGAATTCTAAACGTCACTTCATTATGCTAGAACGAATTACAGCATCGTCATCTAGAATCGATCGTCTGTTCCAATCAATGTTTTCTTTTTTAACTCCTGACTCATGGAAATGATGAGAAACCGTCGAGAATTGGGAATCTTGATACTAGATAAAGGAGACTGATTTAGGTAGAGGAATATTTTTTTAATAGTAGAACTGCTTGTGTTACTTGCATATACTTGCTTAATAATATGTATATAGAGTGACTATAACGTATATTTCTGAGAACAAATAAATCACATATAATTTACAAAAAGGAACTTGACGCGGCGCTTAATATTGCTCTTATCGTCGGATAATAGATATGGTATTATCATCTATACGTGTGACTCTAGGCGTATGGATCTTTCCCCTTACATTTTGCGCGCACTCGCTCGCTCGCTCGCGAAACATCAAAATCTCTCCGCAATGTTTACTCGCAAACCTGTTTCTGCAATGTAGGTAGGCCGTATTCGTTTCTCAATTGAATTAAACAGTAGTAAAAGTATGCCAGCTTTTTCTGTGCATCGTCAGGGAAATCAAATATGTTGTGCAATTTTTTGTGAATTAGATCTACGAAGAACAGAACGCAGATTTTTATTATTTCTCAATTTTCCGAATGCATATTCGCAGTCTAATGGTAATCGTACACTAGGCAGTGAGCCACATAGAAAAATGACAGCAAATTTCAAAATCGATATCGTTACACATTTTTCCTCTCCGCTTTTACTTTAATTACGCGACGTACAAAAACCTTTCCCTCCCGTTTAGATGCAAGTTGAATACGATGCGACCAATACTCGAATCGGATAATCTACGATAAAATTATTAGAGATTCGTTTATTCTAGTACTGCCTGAAAGTACCAACAATTTGCGTCAGATGCTATTATCTAGTCAGTTAACTTAATCTGCCTGAATCTGATACTCTGCGAAATATCGCTATTGGAATTAGTTTTTAAACATCCTGTAACGTACACACGAAAATACAGAGTTGAGAACCAGAATTCACACGATATCGAGACATTTCAATTTTTTTTTTTCCTTTTCGTCGTCGATCCTATAACTACGATATAAAACGGCACGACGTCTACGTCTAAACTTTTATCTATGTACAATAAACGCTCGACGAGTACCTCGCTCGAGGCTCGCCGTTAAATCCCTATCGCTGACTCTTCAGGATAGATCAGCGTATCTAAATTTACATCTAGATTATTCCAAGTATCTGCACGAGTTTTGGAAGATTTTTTCTTCGCTTTTTTCTGCCGTCGGGTTCCGAACAAATTCGTTCCGGTAGTCGTAAAAGTGGTCTAAACGAAAGAACTGACATTCTTGTTACGTCGCATCGATTGATATTTACTTTTATTCAGACCACTTTCATTGCGACCAGCGTATCGTGATATTAGAACCGTTTGTCCATGAATACCACAGAGTATCCTATAAAAGGAAAGATAAAAACAGGACTCGGGAATTAGTCGATTCAAAAGCTGAACGTGACCGAATCGTTTGGTACAGGGCAGTGTTTGAGAGAACGTCAGTTCCGTTCCCCCGTTGACTATCTCTTAATCTCGTCTTCGTCATCTTCTTATTGTATTCGCTTAGAATAATTCCGCACATCGATGAGACACTGTTCGATTAAATATTAAAACGATCACTTTAGCAACCACCGCGTGATGCTTACATCATTTTCATGTTGAACCTGTTTATCACTGGGTCATAGTAGTGCAACGCGTTCTACCTAAACATACAATGGCACGATTGGCCCGTCTCTAGGCCGAACTTCGGGTCGTACACGCTAATCCAATGGTTAAGCCATTAACTAACGCCGTCGCTGTAATAAATTATTCTTCAGACACTTCTCCACCGAGCAGGCCGCCTGCTCTCCTTGATTCTCAGATTCAAATCTTCTTCATCCGTCAGTTGAAATAAACGCAGTCCGCGGCCTCGACGATCGACTATGGTTCACGCTTCGGATTCCATCGAGAAACGAGAGGCTACTCATACTCTTCACCACCATCGTTATTCTGCAAAAGCGAACCGATGTGGTATCCGTAGCCTAATCGATTCGCGAGGCCTGCCACGGATCAGAGATTCTCCTCGTCCGCGTCCTCGTCCTCGGAACCTCCGTAATTTTCGCCGGAATCTTGTCGGTCCACCGCGATGAACAGTGCCATGAATCCCTTGTTCGCTATCGTGTCGTCTGTCCTGAATCTCACCAACAACGCCTCGTTTATCGATATGAAATCCGTGGTATTCTGAAAATCCGAAGAACGAACAATTTCAATGAATCATCGAATTATATTTATACAATAATTGAATTGAAATTATTTAACATACACTGTTGCCACAGTATCGTCCGTACAGAAGACCGGAAGTGTCCAAGCCAGAGTAAACCTCGACGAAATCGTAATTGCAGTCGGTCTCCGATTCAAGTTGGAACGTGACGAAAGTCAAGTGAACGTTTTTACCAAGCGGTGCCTCGATCGCCCAGTCGCAATCGGTTCTATGGTCGTAGGGATGGGTGCCGTACTTCGCGTGCGAGTACAAATGCTTCACCTCGTTTGTCGCAATCAGGTGGCCACCGCAGGCTGCGAACAAGCGAAGTCTCAACTTCGGAATACTCGGAGCGGCAGGATTCTGTTTGCTCAGAACCGAACTTACCAGTGCTATGAGTGGCTAGGAAACCTTTCCTCTGGACGGAAGCGTCGCTTTTGAACACCATGTACATCTGATTCCCAGTCGCCAAAATTGGATGCGGTTCCTTGGTGCCGCAGAACTTGCCGAGAACATGGCTGTCGGGCGAGTCTCCGTCGTAAATGGCAATATGATCGTAATTGCATTCCTGATGGGATTCCATTTCGAAAACTTTGAAGACCTGAACAGTTTCATCAGAATTTATATTCTTCGATCCAAAACTATTTTACAATTGTAAAATCTTATACGCGATATGATTATAGTGAAATGATAGAATTAGATGTTTCGATACTAACTAATTTAATACGGTGTCCTGGTTTGGTAACAAAGTGCCAGACGCAGTCTTTGAGGCCGGGGTAATAGTCCGGGTAGTTCGGGGAAGTTATGGTACCCACTGGCGCGACGATTTCGTATTTGCAGCCACCCTCCTTGCAGTCCCGTCCATTTTCGTGAAGCGTGAAGCCGTTATGACAGGAACATTGATAAGAGCCTATTGTGTTCCTGCACTCGTGCTGGCAGCCACCGTTATTGTCCGCGCACTCGTCCATGTCCGTGAAGAAAACTGCCGCGAATCCAGTCTTCTGGATACTATAGAAAAAAACGTATCGATTAGGAAAAATGAATCTGTAAGAATAATTAATCAGATACCTGTTGTCTGAGGTAAATTTGACTCGCATCGAGTTCCGTTCAGAGGTGATCAACGGCGGTAATCTCGAGCCACAGAAAACTCCGTGCTTCCTCAATAGATCGTCTCCAAGTTTGCTGCTCACTTCGACCGAGTCGTACTCGCACTCCTGTTGACGGGCATTGTTCCCCTCGAGATCGAAATGCGTGAAATTCAGCGTGATACGGTATTGAGGCGGCGCTATAATTTCCCAGATGCAGTCCTTGTTCCCTGGGTAAGTCACCGGGAACGATGGACTGGTGATTGTTCCGTTATTATCCTCGAACAATCCACCGCAGGCATCTAACACATAAACACATTAATTAACAAAACCCTCTTCGAATTCTTTATCAATCGATAAATTCCAGATAAAATGGTTAATTGTTTTTACCTTCGCATCGCTTTCCATCGGAATGCAATTCATAGCCGGGTTTGCAAGAGCACTCGAAACCTCCCAAAGTATTAATACAATTATGCTCGCATCCGTGATCGATCAGCACGCACTCGTCGAATTCTAAACAAAAAAATACAAAGAATCCGTCAATCGCCGTTTAACCTTCGACCCCGTGAAACCTAGTATCGGAGAAAAGCGAATTGAACGGAGTGGCATTGGAGCTCGGTGGGACGTGAAACGGTGTGCACCTTTCATGAATGTGGCGGAGAATCCGGCCTTCTGCACCGATCCGTCGCTAACGAACTTCACTAAAAGTTTGTTTCCGGTCGACTTAATGTCCGGCGGTATCTTGTAGCCGCAGTAAACGCCGATCAGCGGCGAGTCCGCGTTATGTCCGTCCCGCACCTCCACGTAGTCGTACACGCAGTTGTCGTGGTTTTCGATCTCGAACGATTGAAACTTCAGCGCTACTTGGAAGTTCTGCGGCACGGCCAACTTCCAGACGCACTCCTTGCTCGATTGGTAGCCCTCCGGGTAATTGGGCGATTCCAAATGGCCCGTGTCCTCCAGCTCGATCTCGCCCCCGCAAACGGCCTCGTAGCTCGCCGTGAAACCCCGGTGCCCGGTCTGGTGGCCAGACGTTACATATGTAACCAGCATCCGACTTCCGGTGGAGACCACTGGCTCGTGGATCTTTCCGCTTCCGCAGTAACGACCTGCAATCGTCAATTACTTACGTCGTTTCATTAAATCGAGGCGTTCTGTCACTCGTTCCACATAAAACTACTCGGTTATCTTACTGCAAATTTTTAGACAATTTAATATGTAGACTCGAGATCAAAATTTGTTTTGTAAGTATTTCTATAAAAATAATTATATGTATTTTATTTTTCGACAGATCTAATCTTTTCAAAAAAAGAAGAATACATCGTTCAATTTAGAACGAAAAAACCAAGTCAAGTGAAATACGATATTCATAAAGGCTGACCGTAAACCAAGGGATTACACAAATCTTACACGGTATCGACAACCTAAATCCTTCCATAGATACACTTTATGGCATTTAAAAAAAAAATGTTATTTCTCGACCATTAATTTATCACCATGCGATATACGTATATTCGCGAACGGGATTAAACTATGAAAGACGCGCTGGCGATATTTCGCCATGGACCGATGATAATTCTAAAAGAGTTTTACTCACCGAGCACGTTGCTCTTGTGCCAGTATCCATCTCTGATCTCTAAGTAATCACTGCGGCAGTAATTACTCTTGAATATGTCCAGAGACGTGATGTTAAGGACTATTCGTTCGCCGTGCGTGGCCGTGATTCTCCATTCGCACCTCTCGCCTTCGGGTGGTGGCGAACTATTCGGGTGAGAAGGCGAACCGAACGTGCCGCTATTCTCTTGAAACGTTCTGCCGCATTCTATAACGAAAGCAAAATGAATAGCAATAAATAATTGGACGAATGCGGTGAATTTTCTGTACAATAAAACTTAAAGAATTTTCTTCTATCTTTTAGACACTTTTATTTTCTACGTATTTTCCATACATAAAATCCAGTGTAATAAATAATTAGTAGTTACTTGTGAAAATTGTTACGAAGAGAAGTTGATGACTTACTGTAGCATTTGTAGAGAAGGTTCGTCTGAGCGATATCACCCTCGCTGAGACGCAACCTCTGACCAATCTCAGGTCGCTTCTTTCCGTGAATTTCCATTGGCAAAATCGTGTCCAAATATGTACCCCTCGAAAACGTGTTTTTTGCGTAGTGCATGATGGAATCGTAATCATAAGGCAAGCCGAGAGAATTCACTTCCTCTTCGGTCAGCTTATTGAAATTGTATTCTNAAAACTTAAAGAATTTTCTTCTATCTTTTAGACACTTTTATTTTCTACGTATTTTCCATACATAAAATCCAGTGTAATAAATAATTAGTAGTTACTTGTGAAAATTGTTACGAAGAGAAGTTGATGACTTACTGTAGCATTTGTAGAGAAGGTTCGTCTGAGCGATATCACCCTCGCTGAGACGCAACCTCTGACCAATCTCAGGTCGCTTCTTTCCGTGAATTTCCATTGGCAAAATCGTGTCCAAATATGTACCCCTCGAAAACGTGTTTTTTGCGTAGTGCATGATGGAATCGTAATCATAAGGCAAGCCGAGAGAATTCACTTCCTCTTCGGTCAGCTTATTGAAATTGTATTCTTGACCTGGAACAATTGTTATAACACAACTAAATAACAATTCTGTCCAAATACTTTTATTGCAACTCGATTTTAATACAATACGATCGAATAACAGTTTCGATGTACAAATTAGATTAGGAAAGCGAGCATTCATAAATGCGCACCGCCTATCTAGTCTTCCCTTGTTACTAGATCTGTGAAACACTTCAGCAANGTTATAACACAGCTAAATAACAATTCTATCCAAATACTTTTATTGCAAATCGATTTTAATACAATACGATCGAATAACAGTTTCGATGTACAAATTAGATTAGGAAAGCGAGCATTCATAAACGCGCACCGCCTATCTAGTCTTCCTTTGTTACTAGATCTGTGAAACACTTCAGCAATCGAACTACCATTCAAATTAACCACCTCGGCGAACTAGAGGCTTGAACACCATCGAGATCCGGCGTCAAGTAACTCCTCACTGGCTAACTAAAGTTCCGAACTGGTAGAAACAAAGCCGATCGATCCGATCGATCGCCGGCCGCTACGAAAGCGGCATCGCGAGCCGCTTCCGGTGTACACCCCCACGATTGTTATCCCACGTACTGTGCATTCCACGTTTCCTAGCGTCTCATCGAGTATTATTCGCCCGTTGTTTGGACTCGACGAAACCCGTCACGCGGGCTGGTCACGCATCCTCGCGTAACGTTTCGCCGTCCAAGGCGCAATTTCGCTTGGCAAACAGTCGGCTAATTCAACAGCTCGTTATCGTATTCGCGTTATGAGTATCCATTAATCGGGACACGATCGCGCTGTAAATATTAGAATAACCGTCCCGCACGATTACATAGTTGTCACCGCTAATGACGAGTGAGATTTGCCTTTGGGCTAACTGGCCTATTAATCTAAACCGGAACCGAACCCCTGCACGGAATCTAGATTCGGGCACGTAGTGGCCGTGTCTTTAGTTTCGATTCCTTCTCACGTTCACCAAACATTTCGGCGTCGATGCGTTCGCGGTGCAAACACGGCTACTGCGGTGTTCTAATGATTGTTAAACGAAACGTTGCGGGAACACGCATGAAAATAGAATATTTCAGTTTTGTAAGTGCACGGAACATCTGACTTACCAGACATAATATTGTCGCGAATGATCTGTACGTGGCGGTCCCGATCGGGCCTGGTGTGCTCGTGCCAAAAACCGACTACGTGGCCCAATTCGTGTACCACTATGCCAAACTTGTCGCAGTTCTTCCCGATACTTATCGCCTGGGGACCGTTGCCCCTTTTCCCGACGAACGAACAGCAACTGTTCGCAAATCATATAAAAAAATAGAATGAATTAAATAGGAATAATCTTCGTACGTATGTATTTTAACAGACTAAAATTTCTTTTTATCCCACGATATGTCAGTTAAAAATATATGAATAACCTTCTAAAAATAATATCTATTGGAAGAAAAATAGAATTCTTGTTCGACGCGTTGGTAAACTCACCCACACGGCCTCTCCGTGAAGAGGATATAATTAGGATGCTCGCCAGGGACCCTTTCTACGAATTTAACGCAAGTGAAGTTCTCCCAGTGTCTCATAGCCTGTTTGAACAAAGCCTTGTGAGCGCCAGAAAAATTCCCGTCAATCTCGTAAGGGATCACGCCGTGGTCCCACACGCGTTCCTTCCGAGCTGTCGCGGCCCTCCGCGTCCTGCTCGATAATCGGTGCCTCGTGGTGCCCCTCTTGTTCGCAAGATACTTCGGCTTATGTTCCATGTCGTAGAATTCGATCGAACGCAATCGCCGATCGTGCCACGAAATCACTTCTTCGTCCGACGAACCAAATTGTCCTGGCCCATCGTCGTCTCTTATGATCACCGGAGACTTGTGACGCCTCCTGTTCCTAGAAATTTACGCGTTTCTTCGTGCATTATTGAACTTAGTAATAACCGTGATCGACNGTCTTATGATCACCGGAGACTTGTGACGCCTCCTGTTCCTGGAACTTTACGCGTTTCTTCGTGCATTATTGAACTTAGTAATAACCGTGATCGACGTTTGATATAAGAAACTCTGCTGTGATTCTTTTTTAAAGCGTCACAAAATTTGTTCACGTGTGTTCTTAAAACTCATTAAATTCTACGTTTCGCAATGTACTAAAACTAATGAATGTTGGCCGCAATCATTTTATACGTAGAATTGACAACCCCACTGGTTGACGACGCGTCGTGAAGCGAGCGACGCCTTAAGAGGTTTATATCACTTACCCTCTGAAGCCGCTTAAAGAGAACTACCTATCCTAAAAGCCTCATAAAGCACTACATAAATTTGCGTTCGCATCCCAATTCCCAGCGAATTCTTGACATCGTTCCCGCGGCCCGTGAAATATCGCCAGTCAATCTCGGCTTTCTTCCGCAATTTGCATTTACCCTGTAAAAGTTGTCGAGGTTTCCCTTTGCCGATGAAAAAAAGACACGGTCCCCGAGTCGAGCGGGGCTCGGCGGAAAGCAAAAAGAAATACGAGACAGCGGAAAATTTACTCAGCATCGAAGCGTTGAACGCGGCACGGTCTCGTTAAAAGACTGTGAGAGCGGAAAATTTACGGCGCAAAGCGGCAACCATCAAATGTTTAATGTTAACCCGTAGTGCCGGCTCGTTAAAACCGAAAGAGCCCTGCCCGGTTATTAATATGCTATTAGCGTGATATTGAATATAACTAGCCGAGTTTCGCGAAGGTTTACCCTCCATTATTGTCCTCGCAGGTACCAATTTTCGTCCTGCTCTAGTCCGGCCCTCGTAAACCGGTCAAAAGTGTTTTTGGGGCATAATCAGCGTCGGTCATTCACTGTTGACAAAGTAAATCATACGGACAACCGGCTCGAAGTTTACTTCTCTCTCTCTGCATAGCCAATATCGATGGTCGTTCGTCTGATTATCAAAGACGAGTATTCCAACGTGAATTAAACCGCATAAATCGTATGAAAAGTCACATAGGAAGCCGTGAATAATTTTAATAAAATTGTACTTCTAATAAAAGAGTATAAACGGTTTCCGTCCGTCGACCATCGTATGGAACATTAGGTGTTACATATTTCCATCCCCCTTTTACACGGGCTCGATAACAACCGGATGGGATAACAGTTTATGGAGGTTCCGCGAATTGCTATGGTTGCCTCGCACGAGTTAAACGAATCGTTTATAACGCAGGGGAAGGGTTGCAGCGGAGGTAGGTAAAAACGATACGAGGCGAAGTCGCAGAAACAGGTGTTCCAGGTTATAAAAATAGCCGCGAAACGCAGCATTAAAGCGAGACCCGTAGCTCGTGAATTGAATGCACCACGCCGCCCGGCGACTGCCGTTTTTTTTACGATATCGGATGAAATTGCCACCCGGGGCCGAAACGTACGCGCTTTTTACAGCCCCTTCCGGTCACCCGCGGACACCCCTTTATCGGCTGGGGAAGCAATCGTAGCTAACGAACTGTTCGACCAAGTGTCCAATTCCAACTTTGATCAAACATTGTGTATTTATGGGTTCGATGCAAAATACAGCTTTTTTATTCTAATTTTTCTGTATGCTTTCAGAATTCGAAAAAATCATATCCGAGCAGTGGAGAGGTTTGGAAATAAAATATGATACAAGAATTTTGTGAAACGTAATATATTTACAAATTTCAAGAAGAGAAATTCGAAGAAATAATATCTCCCGAAAAAAAGAACCTTTTAATGAAAAGGTAAAAAATTAGGCAAGTTTGAGATGTGTTGTAATAAAAATAAAGACGAAATCCCTATTGTTGTCAAATTAAGGACTGCAAAGTAGTGAAATCACGACAAGGGTTGTAGTCAAGTTTAAAAAATTATGTACAAAAGGCAAAGTTGCAGCACAATAGAGCAAAATGTGTCAATTGATAAGAATATTTTTATACAGAAATACATACATATATTCGCAGTGATATATGATTCTTTGTAAAGATCGTCAATTTGCTACGACGTAAGTGTTTTATTTGAACATTTTCTAAATAAAAATTGAGGGCCGGTAATAGTTGTCACGCGATGTGGAACTCTATAGGAGGGATTTCGCCTGCTGCGAAACTCAATACGAAATTCTCCTGTCGTAAGATACAATACTGATGACCGTAGGTCGCGGAGAGGTCCCATACGAACTACCCCGGACTGCGAGACTATCTGCTCCTCGATATCGACGGCGCCAGGCTCGTGGGACGTTATATCAATGATCGAGGAGTTTCGGGGCTCGCAATCAATAACCTCGAACTTGTGGAACTAGACCAGGAAACTTTGGGATCGTAAGGCGCGGTATACCCGCGACATTCAGATTCCGGAAACTGCGGTATGTAATTTGAAACCTGCAGATTTTATGCTCGTACAGGAAAATTGTATGAACGCTGCTGCATCCAGTACATAAGAGTATAATATGTATACGGAATAAGAGCAGCGTGCATATTGCATTAGATGATAAATGAAACTGATTCCATTTTCTTAATTCAAAGCGATAAATGTTTTACTCCGCACGGAAATCCACAGTCTACTAAATTTAATTTCTCTTTTCTAAAGCAATAAAAAATTCCTCTAACGCCCGGATATATCATACTTTTGAAACGTGAAATCTGGGTTAGCGGCTCTCACATATCTTAATGAGTGCCAGACACATGTTTATAATTTTCTTGACGCGATGAATAAAAAAGTTAAAGAAATGTCTACGCGTTTTGATAAAATTGTAACGTTAGCACGTGAGTACGTAAAGCTTGAAACGCGAGTGGCGTTTTACATGTTGTACGTATCGTCTCGGAGACGCGGGAAAAAATTTCCATCTCCCGTTTCCTGTTTGCATAATGCGGGAGAGCGCAATAAAATTCTTCGGCAAATATCTCACCAGCCACACACCGGGCCGCATGCATATTCATTTGCGGAAACGAGGCGAATTCGTGAAAAAAACTTTAAGCCACTGAGATACTTCTATGAACCGATTAGCAAAAAGTCTGCCGCAAGAAAGTCGCTGGGAACGCCAGTGAATAGCCCCGTACGTTTTAAATTTTCAACTGAGTCCACTTAGCAATTTAACCCATTTACGTTTAACATTCATGTATTTACACGAAATACTGCGTCAATTATTTCAACACCCATTATAAGAAATGTAGTATCACTAAATTATTCCATTATACTATATTGCACGAAAGCGTTGAAATTATCAAAACAATTATCGTGTGAAATATCGTACCAGTTTTTACAATAAAACGGGTTAAATGGAAATCGAAACAGGTCTCTCGGTGCGCGGCTAGGTAAATTACTATATAATAAAAATTCGATTCCGCAGCGAGAGGAGGAGCAGGACTCCCAAAAAACGAGGGACACAATTTATCCGGACCCCCGATTCGAATCCGCGTAAAGGAATGGTATCGAATCGAGAGGAAGTACAGAGAGGAGGAGCCCGGGTGTCTGGTTGGAAGCGGGACGAAATAGCGAGGGTAGTGACACTGTGAAAAATAATTCACCCCCCTCGCGTAAACATCGGGGAGCTCGCCGCGGAACGAGCTCGCACGCGTGTGTGCCGATTCTGTCCCTCGTTTATTAGTACTAATTACCGCGGGGGCGTAATTCACCCCGGATTCCCCATCGCCCCACCACCGGCGCGAGGGGTGAACCACCCCTGGACTCTCGACCGGCAGCAGCAGTCAAGCTACGCGGTTCTGAATCGGCGCGGCGTTACAATTAATTAACGGGGCTCGAGTCGAGCGAGCTGGCTCCATTAAGGGTGCGCCGCGGCGACGAGCGAGAGGGTAACGTACGCACGCGCGCGTCCACACCGGAGAAATTCAACGCCGCCGGGAAAATCGACACGCTGACTTTTCCTTAAATCTGTCCGTTCGACGTCCGCCGAACGGCTGAATCGACCCTTTCTAGTTCATCCGGATTAGCGAATCGCGGCAGAGCCCCGACGATAATTCGTCGGATTTAAGCATTGATACGTTTTAAGATGATACGTATCAGCGAGACTGATTTGCTGCGGGATTATGCGCATGAATATTGTAACTCGAAGATCCCGAGGTTCTTCACTTTTACGATCGTATCCATCACTGGAGGCCGTGGTCAGCGCGTGCTTTACGATTGACCCTACCCTCATCTTATGAAATAAATATCTCCGCTGTCTCGCGGGGCGAAATTGAGACGAAGAACGGCGAGGATTCTTGTTATTGCGCCCCGTTACGCCGCCGTGCGCAACTTGTTTTGTCAGCGGCGGACGTGGTCCGCGGGAGATTAATGTTTCTCGAATTATGGTGGCGACGAACATGAGAAAGTGCGGTAACAATTTATATAATTTAAAAGCGCGAACGGTCGGGAGGGGGGACGGGTTACAAGAAATTGAGATCCCTCGAGTTAATGGAATGTTGATTAATGACGGGACGTAGCTCGCAACTGGATCCTAAAGAATTATACGTTTTATTCTTTGCCAGTCGTTTAGTTTGACAGTAACGTAGGTAGTAACGGGTTGTCAGTCAACGTCGGACGAGTTAACGATTATTTATGTAAGGCGATTTGCCGTGAAAAATGGAGACGGGCAAATGCGCCGTGCCGGTCTCGAGAAAGCAATTAGCGAAACACTTTCGCGGTTCTCTCCGATCCGTCTAAAATCCCGCGTATACGGTATTTACCGTGAAAATGTCGCAACGCGTTGCAGCGCATTAAGGGACGTGTTACCCTCGAGGTCAGTTACTGCACCGACGATACGTCTCGATTAAGACTGGAACAATATAAGTGCCGCGAGCAACAAAACGGCAAGCACCCGTTGCTTTGATTGCGGCGATCCTGTCGGGGTTACCGCAAATGCAGTCCCGGTTATAAAACCTAACGATAATCGTGCAATTCGCTCTAATCTCGGAATCCATTAAATTCCCATGTCGAAACTCCCGGCCCCGTTGCTGCTTCTAAGGTTTAAGTACCTTTTATCGACGCTGAGGTGGCACAGACTTTTAGAGTAAAAACAATAAGACCAACTATGGTTTTTTCATTTCCCGATGGAATTATCGTATAAAATTCATTCAATTTTGTTCGAATCGCCGAAAGATCAATTCTTGTCGAATCGTTCGGTGGAAATACTTATTAGTTCTGCGAGACAACTGATACACATTTTTTTCTGGGTTTTTCGCGAACGTATTTGAAAAGTCTCGTCAGGCGGAAGCGCCGCGACGTTAAATTCATTGAAAAGTCACGCGGGGCCGTACGTCATCCTTTTCTGTTTCCGGCGGCATTCAGAGGGCCATTCGTGGCCCACCGCGGTCGGGGTTAGCTACGCGGATTTCAATCAAACGATCGCGAGACGCATAGATCATTCTATTAGCTTTGACGTGCGCTAGTTACCACCCCTTCGAACGTCGATCCATCTCGGCGGCGCGACTCGAAATCCTCCCCTAACCGGCGAGCAATAAACCGCAATATAATATATCAGTGTCCCGCGCATACTGAAATAATCTGGAGACCCTCGATTTTTCATCAATCGGCCGAATGGCAATGAAAACGTGAATCGCGGTTTTTCCCCCGAATATTTTCGAACTCCGAGCGCGCTCGGTCCGCCCGACTGTCATCGTCCTCGGATTGGATTTATCGCGGCTGGACGCACGCACGCAGCGATATTAACGTCGATTCGTTAACTCCCCGTGATTTGTTGCGCCGTTTCCCCGCGATTATTTTAATGGCCGTTAATTAATGAGTTCGATTGCTAAATTCATCGGAATTTGTTTCCACCGCTTTTTCATCAAACGCCCGTTAATTAAATGTTTATCATAAGTCTTGTAGCAATTTCAAATGTTGTCTAGAAAAATCTGACAAATGTCCCACCTGCGTCCACTGCAATCAAGTTATACAGTAGCATACAAATCATATGCGCCAATCATTTGTTCAGTCGCTCTTCGATTCCATTGAAACTTATGTTTGACAAATGGAACGCTGTCTCAATTACTACGTCAATTATTGTATCAATCAGTCGAGGAAATATTGTATCAAATATCCTGCGTCACGTCGCATTACCATAAACATTGTCCGTTCAATTAACGAGTTAAAAAACCGTAGTATCTGACGAGGGCAATCTATAAAATCGAATTCATTGGATCGAGTGACGCGCGAGCTTTTAATCGAATTCATCGGTACGCGCCTTAAATTTATTCCCCATTCACCCGTCCATCCGACTGTCCGTGGGACAGACAACGAGCGCCGATAATCCGCGCGGCTCTGATAACGATAGCGCAACGAAAACGAGTGGTTCTCGCGGCGCCTATAGTAGTATAGTAGGCGCGGACCCCGGAAGCGTGGCAAGAACGGAAGTCACGGAGGACAGCGGAAAATGATGAGTTACGGCAACCGATCCATTACCGATGAACCAACGTATTCGCTGAATACGAAATTTTCCTCGCTTGATCTCGATAAATCACTCGGATCCCATCTTTCTGGCCAATTCTTTTTTTTTTAATTTCTGTTCACCTTTTTCTCTCTCTCTCTTCATTTGCCGGGTAGTCGGGATCTGAAAGAGGTGGAAGAAGCTGTCCGTTCGTCTTCGCCGATACTTAAACGTTTAAGCCTCGATTAGATTCGACGGGAGAAATTAATGCGTCTTCCGTTTCGTTTTTTTATCTTAAGTCCTCCGAAATTTACTGCTCGAGAGGAGCCTAGCGAATCCTCATCGACGTGCAATTAATGCGTTCGCTTTCTTAATTGGAATTCCTCCGATGAACGAGAATAATTGATTATTTTCTGATCCCGTCCAGAGATATTCAATTTTATCTTTCTCAATTTAGTATAACGCTTCGTTCGTTTAACTCCGAATTACTGTTTAATCTTTTTGCAAATTTTATTCAAACGGCGAGTCCAGATATGAACCCGTTTAGGAAGATTCGCAAAGTAAAAGGGTATGACTGGGAGGGTTTTGAATGCGGTGCGGGTAATCGCTTTGTTTAAGAGGTACTCGCCCGGGGAGAGGCTGAAACGTACGTAGGTAGAAATTTCTGCGGATACAGGGTTTAACCGCGTCAAAGGTATCAGGTCCGGCTTGATCCTCTCCAGAATTCTCTGGAGCTTCATTGGAGAATCACAGTACGATCGTGTTTCATGGTGTCGGATACAGACCATAAACAAACGCTTTCGTAAGCCTGTTCCAACGCGGGAGAACTGCACCAAAACCTGGCGAATCGTCCGCCCAGCAAAACCCACTGGCGAAATCAAATTCTGGGATTGAAATTTACCAACAGAGTTTTTACAGGATATAATAGTCATACGAGTCGATTCACGCGTTAGANGAAGGGTTTTGAATGCGGTGCGGGTAATCGCTTTGTTTAAGAGGTACTCGCCCGGGGAGAGGCTGAAATGTACGTAGGTAGAAATTTCTGCGGATACAGGGTTTAACCGCGTCAAAGGTATCAGGTCCGGCTTGATCCTCTCCAGAATTCTCTGGAGCTTCATTGGAGAATCACAGTACGATCGTGTTTCATGGTGTCGGATACAGACCATAAACAAACGCTTTCGTAAGCCTGTTCCAACGCGGGAGAACTGCACCAAAACCTGGCGAATCGTCCGCCCAGCAAAACCCACTGGCGAAATCAAATTCTGGGATTGAAATTTACCAACAGAGTTTTTACAGGATATAATAGTCATACGAGTCGATTCACGCGTTAGATGTTTTATTCAATAGAGTTTCTCGTGATTTTAACAAAAATCACTACTGGTTTTTAATAGAATACGATGTATCTTAATTTTCATTGATTCGCTGTGAGTGATATACTTTATCAGATTTATTTAAACATAAATGGTTATAATCGGGACAGATTCGCGTTAGGCTGTCGAATTTAATAAGAAGTAATATGAAATATATCGAGTGTGAATATTGTTTCATAAGCCACACGGTCGAGGAAATTCGCCGACGTTAATATAAAAGAAGCAGTTCCCCGGAAGCGCCGATAGCGCAGAAAGAGAGAGAGAGAGGGAGAAGGGAAAAAAAGGATTTTCTCGAGTACATTTTTCCAATAACGTCGTTCCACCTCTCTTTTCGGTCTTCATAACCCGGAGGGATTTTGTCCGAGAGACGCGGGTAATCTATACACAGCATTTAGAACCGGTCAGAGACACTAGCACCGATGTTGACAGGTTATTGGCAGTTGAAGGGCTGAAAATGCCCGGTCCGGCAGTATCGGTCCCCATTTTCCAGCTTTACGATGACGACCATTGTTATTGGCATGGTGGCCCTACCGGCGGGAAATCGTCGACGACGACGGGGGAGGGTGCGAGTTAAAAGAGCGAACTCTATTATCGAGCACGATAATACTCTTAATCACTTCTCTATCGGAGGGATGGAGGCATGGTTCTTTTTTTAACTTTTCAATGGGTCCTCCAGCCGACTCCTTTGTTCCGATGTTTTTACCAATCTCGTTGTTGGAAAAAGTAAAATTCTTCCGCCGGTCTCGTTTATTAGGTCACCGAGTGGCAAAAAGGAATTTTTGTTCAACACAAAAAATCGGAACAGGGTTTACGTAAGAGAATTTACGAAAGCCACGAAAACATTGGTTGAAGAAAACGAGATTGTATAATAATTTCTGCCTTCTGTTCTGTATCGTTACGTCTCGTAGGGATGTCAAAGGAAAATGAGAAATGGGACTCGGTCGGAAGACATTAGTTTTTCTCGTACATTGATCGAATACCAAGGGAGTCTAAGTACTATAAATTTTCACTAGAATCTAAACCATTTCCAATGGAGTTGACAATAATCTTGCCTTGATAAATGTGTTTGTTACGGTGCAATTGTACTCACTATAGACTATCATAAACTAGAGCACGTCTTCTTTATCTGTTACCTCATAGTGAAACTTAACTTATAAAAAAATGATACGTCTTGTATTCATTTACTTATTTTAATTCACTTCCAGTGCAGTATTAAATCAGTCTTTTTATGTATTCATTATAGTGAAATATCCTGTTATGTTTTATGCGTTCATGAGATGCTTTCTAAGAAACTAATAGTTGGAAAAAGCAAATTTGCACCTACCTCTTGCGATAATGACGCCGATGACGCCGTTTCGACGTGTTCTGCTTGCCGCTCTCTGGTTGAACGGTGAACGATTCTTCCAGCTTTTCCACGTTCTGATTTTTCCTCCGATTCGCGCTCTCGGTGGTCGTGGGGAACGCGTTCAACTCTTGAGACGTTCTCAAAAACGGCTGCATCGATTTTGTATCGTTCGATTTGGTTTGCCGTCCCTGTTTTCGAGACGAGTGCCTCTTCTTCGCCGCT
Organism: Ceratina japonica; assembly: GCA_019453355.1. NCBI lineage: Eukaryota > Metazoa > Arthropoda > Insecta > Hymenoptera > Apidae > Ceratina > Ceratina japonica. Next base: position 85,049 of record SMSR01008235.1, read on the forward strand.
GGAGTCGTAGACTCTAGCCTTCGGTTTAGAAAAATACCAATAACAAAATTCGAAACTTGCGTCAAACATAAAAAGGAAAGTTTATTTCAAAATAAATCAATCTCCATGTAATACATTATCAGAAGAAGACTATTAATTAATCATTTCATATTATACATTGCAATATTTTTATAATTTGAATCTCTCCCATTGCAAATCTCTAGAACATGCAATAAACGTGTCGAAATTTACTTTGAAAATTCGTTTACCCGAGCTAGAGAACGTTTCCAGCGGGACAATAAACTAAAATATGCTATACACGCACGTATGACAACACTGCGAACGCTTTAAAGCGAGCGCCATACATTAACACGGCCACTTTTAATTAATATTGCAGCTACAAAAGTCGACTTAATATTTTTAATTGACACTCTGCTACACGTACAAATGCACGTATCCGCGCAGCTTTCCAGATTTTTATTCTTCTCGCTGATATATTCATTGCGCGTAATATTCATCGGTTACTCTCGCCAGTATGTACAATATTGTTTGTCAATATCGTTACGTTCCTTTCGAGGGAAAATAGATATTTATTGAAAATAAAAGAATATATCCACTAACAAGTAGACACAGCAGTAACCATGCAATAAATGTCTTTTTTTTTTTAATATCGTGTCAATCGTTAAATGGAACATTGTATCAACTATTGCACGAATCATTAAACGGAGCATTGTACCGCTAATTGTTAAGTTGAATCAGAATATTTATATAAAAGGTGACACGCGCGTCGGCTTAGAAGAGTCTGGCGTTAAAAAAATTACTGAGCCACACGTTTTTTCCACCGTTCTAATTAATTTCTCCGCGTCTGCTCAGTTGAAAGGAAAAAAAAAGAAAAAAAAAACGGTAAAACCCACGTAAGTGGCGTCACATGGCACATATCTTGGAGCTGAAAATCTCGGTTCATCGTCACGCTGGAAACGTTCGCGTAATTTTTGTACGTGAAAGTTTCTCGCGCCGCTCTACCTGAATTCAACGCCCTCGTCCCTCACCCCAGGCCTGGCGTCCTCGTTCCTCGCGTTAAAACTGAATCCACCCTCCGGCTCGCCGTCCATGCTGTATTGATTCCGGTTTACCATAATTGGTTCGGATTTCTCTTGAGAAGCCACGATCTCATCGTTCTCCTGATGCGCCTCGTTAGCGTCGTGCTCATTTTTAAATTGAAGGATCTCTGAAACGACACCTGTCGCTAGCACGAAAGCGTCCTATCCTCCTCGTCCTCACCGAGAGGATGATCCAACTCTTTCTCTATTTACCTGTGAGGCCCTCTTCCTCGACCTGGAGACCCTCTTTCAGGACCTCGTCGCGGTACTTCTCGAGCTCCTCCAAATAACTCTTGTTCAGCTTTTGCTGCCGCCATTCAGTCTCGTATTTGATGTTTGGTAAAGCAATGTCACCCAGGAACCCGCCTGAAACACGGTTACACACGTCCGTACAGAAATCGTGAAATATTTAACGTTCCTATAACGCGGTTCGTTGATTTAGCTACAAGAAGCTTTCTACGTAGTACCGAGATCAGTAGATATATACTCGTCAGACTAAAATTTAGTTTTCAAATATCTGTGCAATAAAATGTAGGTATACAGATGATATCGAGGATAATTAACCGGGATCCAGCATCCGGGATGATTGACGATTACACGGCGGNATACAGAAACTGTGAAATATTTAACGTTCCTATAACGCGGTTCGTTGATTTAGCTACAAGAAGCTTTACATATACTCGTCAGACTAAAATTTAGTTTTCAAATATCTGTGCAATAAAATGTAGGTATACAGATGATATCGAAGATAATTAACCGGGATCCAGCATCCGGGATGATTGACGATTACACGGCGGTCTCGCGCACGTGATGTGCACTTTTGTCGAATATTTCCTCTAACAGTTGGGACAGCGCGTTTCCAAGACGGAGCCTCGTTATCTCGGCTCATTAATCACGGCACGCGTTATCGGTGAAAAGAGAGTGCAGTTATTGCGACCGATGTAAACAGCGTGCGTTATCAGTGTCAAGACAAGAACGTGTCAAACGAGTGTACAATGGCGTTATAGCCGTTTTCACCCCCCGTTCGCGCGATTCTCCTCCTCGAAATTGGGTTCATTGAAGTTCGAAAAGGTGACTGGACAGTGTCAAACGTCGCGTTACGAGATTAAGAGCATGGTCAACCGTACTTTCGTCGCTCTTTGATCCCATCCAGCTATGTGGAAAAAGGAAAGCTGTCACGGGACAAAGACTGGCTCGTTAACGGGGAACGAGGCGGAAAAACCATTATCCGCTTCCACGCTCGATCGGCCGATGAATTTTTTATCAGCGCTCGGATTAAACGACTGAAATTATCGAAATAACGATTGATCGCCTTTTAAGTAAGTGGTAAACAGAACGGGTCCACGGTTTGCCGGGGCTTATTATGCTGGCTCGGAATCAAAGGCGCGAGATGAGCTCGCCACGTTGAATATATGAATGAATCAGAAAATAAAGTAACGAGTGCGTTGAAAGTTGATGATGCATCGTTAAAAAAGTGGCTTCGTTAATGCGAGATACGAGCAGTAAAAAATTCATGGAACACGTTACACGTCCTGATAAAACTGTATTATTCATCTGTAACTTGGGCAAACAAACAATCCCTCCAGATAAAAGAAGAGAGACGATATTAGTAGACTCATTGAACTTCTGAGTACGTACTTTTTCTACTCGTCTCAATCATTCCACGAATCCTGTTATCGAATTGCTAAAAATACGATGTTTCTTGACCTCTGGTTTTTTATTCAAACTGCAACAATGGACATCGTCCGCGGCATTGATTAATTACCAGACTACAGATTTTATACGTTTATAAAAAAAAAAAAAAATGAATACGTAGAAATTACAAGTGTACAAAATTACTCGGAATATAAAAATTCAATGTTCAAACGATGGAAGAAATATTTATCTCAGACAAACTTTTTAAACTGTTACCGCAGACGTTTCATTTTGCATAAAAATCCGTGGTCCATAAATTATACATGCTGGAAGCATTCATGTAACTTGCATGCTGCAGCGAACGGGCTTTCCAGCGAAATGGTAGAGTATAAACGTCTAATTCAACGAGATACCGCGATCAGAGCAGTTCCGCACGTTGTACGCTTCTTTTTTGGCCTTTGACCCCCTCGTAGGCCATTTCGTTCTCGGTATCGTTGACGAAATACCCTCGCTCGCGGCCTTATCAGTGTTTTCATGTCATAGACCATCGCGAAAAAACTCGGAATCGTTTTACGGCAGCCGCGACCTTCCGCGTAATAATTTTCCTCGGTGACACGCGGAGGACGGCTTCTCCCGTATTTCACTCTCAAGTGAAAAATTACCGTCTCCTTTGAAACGGATCTTATTTACCTCTTCCCTTTGTCGAAACGTCGTTCATTTCAATGCGCGGGATTATCATTCGCTTTAATGCTCTCTGTGCATGCGATCAAAATCGCGGCGATGACGTCCCGGATAGGTGATATATAATGGAATGCAAAATATAATGCGCGACGTAAAGCGATAATAATAATGCGCGGTAATAACATGATGAAATATGAGAGAATAATTATATGATAAGGTGTGTAATAATAATTCCTCTGTGTGGTGGTCGTATAAAAAAGTCTTGTCGGGATTCTATCAAGCGGTGTCGGGAATATTGAGGGAACGATGATTTCTCTTGATGGTACGTCAGTCTTAGTTTCTGATCGCAACTCTTTGCATCGAACCGTCCTGATATTAGCGGAACTCGACGTGTCGCGGGAGTGCTCGATGACACTTGGCGGCGATTCGTGTCAACGATGCCATTGTTACTTCGATTCGAAGAGCTTCGTTCCCATTCACAGATTCGTCGAGCCACCACTAACGATCGGGAACTCCTGCCATCGGAAGCACACCGAGACCTACACCCCTCTCCATAATTCTTAAAAAACATTACAAAATTTGTTGCTGATTGAGGCATTGAAAGGACATACTTAAAATCAGTTGTCAAGTGTTTCGAGTTTATTTGTCAAATCTATATGTCTTCATTTTTAATTTCCATATGAAAAATGTACAGACATTTCAAACGATTTTGGACCAATCATGTGCAAGGGAAACTGACCCAAAATCGTTTGAGGTACCTGTACCTCAAAAATATAAAAGGTTATTAAATTAAGAATATACATTTACTTGAATATGTAATTTTAAGGAAATTCGTGATTTATTAACAAATTATAATTGTGCAGCAAAGTTAAATGGGAGGAGATGTGGTTTGAAACCGCTAAGATGAGCAGTGTTTATGATGCATTTAACGAAACGGGTACACATTGTGTATCCTTGTTGTAATATATTCAAGTTACAATGTGTATATCCCAAACAAGGGTACATGTTTGATCAGCTGTAGTCCTCTGCGACATAATGTGACACAGCATCGCCTATAGCGAGGACGTTCAAGTGCCGCTTTGAGGATAAAGATCGATCTTTCCCATCGACCGCCTCAATTCACGTGAGAATTAACTAGGTCAATTTAATAAACACGGGAGATGAAACAGGAAAGAATATAATTAAAGCAAAATCGTTGTTTAATTCATATTCAAGCAGTTTAATAATGAATGTGTCATCGTTTATTTTGCGATTGGACAGGAATTATTAATGAAACGTAATGGACCGATTACAGTTTCGGCCGAAGACGAATGAATCGAAAAACTGATTAAACCTATTTTACGTTCGAGCATTTTCATTCTGGACGAGCGATTGTCTCATTAATTATTTTGAAATATAAAAGGAATATTAGAATATAGCAAATGACCAAGTATCGTTCCGAGCATTAATCACAGGAAACGTGGTTGGCATCCTTCGCCACAGTGGCAAACAGGAACAGAAAATCGAAACGGGTAAATGTTGACCTCAGATCGCATAAATATTAGTGGAACATCGTGCACGCCATGAGAAATCAACATTAACATCGGATCAAGTAAATATTAATTATTTCGCTCGATAATACGTCATTTTCTCTCTTATAACAGACAAAAATCGAGTCCTTTCAAAACTCGATTGGTAGCCGGAAAGCTTTTTCTATACAAAGTCAAAATAATAATGTCGCGACTGCACAATGGTTGCATAAGCTTTGTACGGCACGGTAAATACATTGATTTCACGNTGTGATTTATTAACAAATTATAATTGTGCAGCAAAGTTAAATGGGAGGAGATGTAGTTTGAAACCGTGTACGAAATTGCTGGTAATTTTCTACGCGCTAAGATGAGCAGTGTTTATGATGCATTTAACGAAACGGGTACACATTGTGTATCCTTGTTGTAATATATTCAAGTTACAATGTGTATATCCCAAACAAGGGTACATGTTTGATCAGCTGTAGTCCTCTGCGACATAATGTGACACAGCATCGCCTATAGCGAGGACGTTCAAGTGCCGCTTTGAGGATAAAGATCGATCTTTCCCATCGACCGCCTCAATTCACGTGAGAATTAACTAGGTCAATTTAATAAACACGGGAGATGAAACAGGAAAGAATATAATTAAAGCAAAATCGTTGTTTAATTCATATTCAAGCAGTTTAATAATGAATGTGTCATCGTTTATTTTGCGATTGGACAGGAATTATTAATGAAACGTAATGGACCGATTACAGTTTCGGCCGAAGACGAATGAATCGAAAAACTGATTAAACCTATTTTATGTTGGAGCATTTTCATTCTGGACGAGCGATTGTCTCATTAATTATTTTGAAATATAAAAGGAATATTAGAATATAGCAAATGACCAAGTATCGTTCCGAGCATTAATCACAGGAAACGTGGTTGGCATCCTTCGCCACAGTGGCAAACAGGAACAGAAAATCGAAACGGGTAAATGTTGACCTCAGATCGCATAAATATTAGTGGAACATCGTGCACGCCATGAGAAATCAACATTAACATCGGATCAAGTAAATATTAATTATTTCGCTCGATAATACGTCATTTTCTCTCTTATAACAGACAAAAATCGAGTCCTTTCAAAACTCGATTGGTAGCCGGAAAGCTTTTTCTATACAAAGTCAAAATAATAATGTCGCGACTGCACAATGGTTGCATAAGCTTTGTACGGCACGGTAAATACATTGATTTCACGTAATATCTAGGTCAATACAAAATCCCGTACGTCGGGCAATTGAACGTTGGCCAACATCGGGACAGGCCTGCTAAAAAATTATTCTTCCGCATAGAAACCACAATCCACACACACAATGCATCCATAATAAATTTGAATTACCTCCAAATATGAAACTAAACATTAATAGAAAACGCCACTATTTGAAGAGAAAATGAATTCAACGTATATAACATAAAAAAGTAATTATTAATGAATGAATATAAAAAGTAGAAAACTGTTTACGTAACTAATTTAGAATTGGATGGAAGTGCTGTTCTTTTTCTTCAGGCGATAAGGAGAAAGGTAAAGCGTGGGGATTCCCGTTGTGACCGTGCCATATCTTATCGATAGCCAATCGATTTCCTTTAATTAATCCACTCGTGGACCGCACCACGATCGGATCCACCCCCCGACATCGGCTGTAATGTTGGCGCGTGTCCCATTAACGGCGGCGAATAATTTGTCGATCTCGGAATTACCGAACACTGCCGATCCCTTAGCCACCCTCGGCGATATCTCACCCCTCTGTTAACGACGAATCCGGTCCCCAGTAGTAAATATCAGTTACAACGCCGCCACGATTCGACTTATACATACAACAGCACCTCGCAGTTTATTCGCCAGTTAAAGGAATAAAATGTTTATACAATATACTGACAAATCTACTATTATTGTACTTATGATGAGACTGCGAATTCCGGGAAATGAAGTATTTACCAAAAAATGCAATGTTCATTCATCTTTTGATAAAATGGAAATGTCAATTTACATTTGCTATCACGAATCGAATGAAGTTGACTGCAGTCCCAATGACGTTGCTACGCCTACGTACGAGCACACAGTTTATTGTTGGAAGCTTGACAATGTCAACTATGCGGATAATTAGGTTCGTAAACTCCCTTCCTTTCAAAATTCATCTGCCAGAGTTTGAAGCTTGAATACTGTATTAACTCGAGCTCGGAAACCTCACCGCATGATTTCTGCGTTTTAATTAATATTTCTGGCTGTAATATTTCTATCTCTATAATAAACCTCAATGCTCCTAAATGACAGACAGTAGCGTATAACATGAACGTATAAAATGAAAGTTTCTGACACATTTAAGACCGTTATGCATCGCAGGATTAAACAAGCGATCTTTTCGTTTTAGTTATTAACGTTACACTAGTTGAGAAAATAAATCGGACTTTTCTGACTGTCGGCATTAAATGGAGCCATCAATATTCAGGTGTCCGTCCTGATTAATTAATTAGCCTTTATCATGCATATCGGTAGCAGGTGTCCTTTGAGGGTGCTCGGAACCGGCGGATTCACAGCGGCACACCGTCATAAATACGTACGCGCGTGTTAGTCAACAGGCCGCGCATGTATTTCCTTCTCCCCCCGTGCCCGCGACTCATTAATTTATGGTGTTACACGATCGCCGCCCAAATCTGCAAGCGTAACATCCATTTCGAGCCCAGCCTCTATTCGCATGACACCGATATTTTAATTATCGTCCGCGCATAACGACGCCCGTCGCGTCGCGTCGCATTAAACGTGCCTCCCATAAATTACAAAACGGTCAACGAATTTCGCACGCTCCTATTTGTATTCCTTACTTATCTCGATCGTCTCCTAATAGTTTTCATGAATAATAAAATCCCATTATTTTTAAACCCTATTATTATTGAACGTAATGAAACCTCGTCACATAATATATACAGCGAATCGATAAAAAATTATCCGTATCGTTGATTTTATTATAAAGATTCGCGAAGGACCCGTTTATTGATCGGATTTGTACGGAGTATCTCGTGGTCAGGCTGTATTAAATAACGTGCTTCATTCATAATTACTTGAAAAATCTTCCACTTTTTGTTCCCGAGGTTTTTCGAAATCTCGCGTGATTAAGTTAGAAGCTTTCACATTGCGAAGCTCTAAAAGTTTGATACCCTGAAGTGCTGAAACNAATCCCATTATTTTTAAACCCTATTATTATTGAACGTAATGAAACCTCGTCACATAATATATACAGCGAATCGATAAAAAATTATCCGTATCGTTGGTTTTATTATAAAGATTTGCGAAGGACCCGTTTATTGATCGAATTTGTACGGAGTATCTCGTGGTCAGGCTCTATTAAATAACGTGCTTCATTCATAATTACTTGAAAAATGTTCCACTTTTTGTTCCCGAGGTTTTTCGAAATCTCGCGTGATTAAGTTAGAAGCTTTCACGTTGCGAAGCTCTAAAAGTTTGATACCCTGAAGTGCTGAAACCAGAAACACTGAAATATTGAACTTCCGAAACTTGTGGAAGTTTGAACATTTTTCCGGAGTGGCGTAATCGATACATCCTCTTTAAAAAGAGGAAAAAAAAAACAATAGGAAGGTCTGTCCATTGTATGAACCATTGCGTCAGTTGCTAGACGAATTATTGCAGGAACTAAGTGTATGAATCAAGACTTATAGAAAGGAATTGTACAGGAGTTTCTCTATGAATTTTGTCGCACACCGAGAAGCGTCGCGAAGCCGGTTACAAACCGCATAATGGTAAACCCCTGTTCGCTCCGAGTCGGTGATTTCGTGCCATTCAGTGTACCCGGGGGTAGATTCGCCGGAAGCCGGAATATATTCGACGCTCGCGGTTAAAATCGCATCGATTCTAGACGTTTAATGAACCGGAACGATTAACTCCACTTAACGTTGAACAATTCTCAGTCAACGCGATCGCAATTTCCCGACTCGACTGTTAACTTTCGTTAATACGAGTTTAACGGCTTCGACGAAGTTGCTTTCATGTCATAAATATCGATGGAACGCAGTACCTTTGCTTCTACCGTTTAGGATTGTAAATTTAATTACAAAAAGTCAATCAAGGTGTCTGATAAACTCCATTACGCGTAATGAAACGTTTATAGTATTGGTTTAAAAAAAGATTGTAGACGGGCATTTAAACGTTATTACTATTTCCACTACGTTAAGTATTTAATTGCACAAAACCTGCAGTCCAGCGATTAAATATAACACAAAATGCTACTTTTGTTAGTTTCAAAAAAAAGAATACGAAATGATTGGTTTAAAAACTGTTATCAGGGGGCAGTGTCAAAGGATTATCTTTCCATTTCCTCAACGAAAGTTCCTGCGACAATAAGATTGTGCTTCCATGCCTGAGATAAGAAATTTTATCCTATCTTTAACTTCCAAATAGAAAAGGGAAGGATTTTATCAGTTTCTTTCATAGAATAATATCCTGAGTATAAAGTAAACTTTACAGATATACTATTATAAGTATAATTAGTATCTATAAGAATTCTCGTACTCGTAAAAATATCTATAATTAAATGAATGGACGGTGAATGAATTTCGTCAGTAATTATGCAGAATTCGGCTTAGTCCGCGATTATGCCAATATCGATAGAAATTTCTACCCGGAGATTCCTCGCTGCGTCCGCTATCGTTCCACGGAAATTCACTCGACGCTGTGAGCGTAATCCGTTCGAGTTACGTCGCGATTAATGCTGAAACGTGTAAAGAGGTTAAATAACATTGAAACTGCGATCGGTGCAACCACAGGATCGTGGCTGACAGCCAAACGGAAGGTCGGAAGTGGTCCAATCTCCGAATCGATCTCAGAAGCCTCCTTTTCCATTTCCAGGACATTTGCAAGAGCATCGACGTTATGAGAACGAGAGGGACGGATGGAACACTTTACAGCCTGGCCCAGACAAGAGCTACTTCCGGTTACTCGGATAGAACGTCCGGGCTCTCGCCTACTCAAGGAGCTTTCGATAGTTCGTCGAGCAATAGTAACCTACCGTCGCCTCGATTCAATCTCCGTTAAATTCTACTCCGATCTGACTATCTAATCCGTTATATGTTTTTTCTTATATCCTTTTAACTGAATTTTTTCCCCGATAACTCTCTACCACTTCAGATGATTTATTTAAAGTACTTTCAAATGATAATAGCTGAACGAAAAATATAAATCTTGTCAAATGTAATGTTAGATTTTCTTATGAATACAAATTCCTGTAAAGAAAAGATTGAATAATTTTTCCACGTTAGAGTAAAAACATGTTTAAAATTGTGCTTGGAAATCGTATACTTTTTTACCAGTTTTATAAACAGGAACAGTTATAAAAGCGAGTGTTGATTGCTCGAACGCTTTGCACTCGCGAGGTGGAAGTAGGGAAATCAGACGAAAACGAGTTCCACTCGTGAACTATGCTACTTCATGGTGGAACAGTCACTTTTGTCTTCCTAATTCCCTTTGTTTCATCCCCTGTCCCAAGCGCGAAACAACAAGACCAAATATATGCTATATAAATCATAGAATGATTTACGATGCCACCCCTACAGAGAGCTCTCAACCCTTCTGAAATAAATTTCAAGTATATTTCATCTCCGCCCCGGGAAACAATGCAATAACGTCTAATTAGTATGATAATCAACATTCTTCACAATTATTTCTTTCATTACTGCCTTTAAAATTCGAGCAGAAATGGTGGCAGGATTTAGAATTGTGTTTGTTCGATCGCCACTTATTTTGAACATTTTATACATACATTTTTTTCTACAAATCCTTAAAATTAACAATTCTAATTCTAATCATGTTCAATTCACTTATCCGGAATTAGGTAATCCCGAGGTAGGAATAAGTCTGCGAGGCTCGTATCTTTATTTTCACTGAAGGTTATCATTCCTGCGATAAAACATGTAAAAATAGAAAAACCGCGGTTTTTTTTTTTGCAGAAATCGGAACATCAGCGCGACGTGGCTCATAGATATATAGAAGCCCGGTGTGCGTGTGTCGTATTGATTCGAATGGAGAAGCCTCTCGCATCGCAGCGAACCTCTATCGCATCGGATTAAACGCTTGCGTACGCTACTGACGTCAACTTTCCGTCCCTTTTTTTCACTCCCTCTGTCCACTTCCCTCCCACGTCGAACGATCGAGTCCGACTCGCGTCGACGCCTTCCCTTTCCACCGTTTCCTTATTTTTCAATGACAGAACGGTTCTTTAAAAATCGACCGGCGGCCGCGGGCGCAATAGTTCCGTTTGTGTTGAACGATTTCAGGTGAAATCCATGCTCCCGGTATCGGTATGTGTACTTTAGTAATCCAGAGTTAGTGCAAGGAATTCGCTCGTCTGAGAAGAATCAAGTTTTCCAAGTTTGTACTGCAACAGCCAGCGCTCGGATTAAGTCTTTCGGTTAAGTTACGCATAATCCTGTTGCCTTTCTCAACTTCCTGGAGGCACACCTTCGATCGGAAGTAATATACATCCTCTGCTTTCTCAGGCAACAATATAATGCGTCGACTGTTTTCTTAGCTTCCAGCCCTGATTTCTTTACAAATTTTCCATTCCGGAAAATGTTCGATGGTCATTTCGGTCGAACGTGGAAGACGGCCGTTCAACAGAATCAAAGTCAGGAAGCGTGGCTGCTACGCAGAAGCTAGCCGGACGTGATGAAAACTTATCCCCGAGGATTAGGTCGACTTCTCACCTGGGATGACACTCGCGGAAAAGGAAGACGTGGAGTAAAAGGGACTCGTCTGACGATCCTACTGAATATTTTTCCTCCTCCCGAATCTATCCATTATTTCTTGTTTATCTTTTCTACAAGACTGACTTACCTATAAGTCACGAAACATCTTATAGAAAATGCGTAGAGAACATCCTACGAAATCCTGGACAGACCTTCAGTTCCTAAGTTAAGGGAGACACAAAAATTTTTATACAGAAATTGCACGAACCAAAGGGATATATTTTAACAGGCATGAATTCTTTTTCACGTTATTATTCAATGCCGGTGAACAAAAAAATAAAAAATGAAACGCATATCATTTTGAAANGTATTGATTCGAATGGAGAAGCCTCTCGCATCGCAGCGAACCTCTATCGCATCGGATTAAACGCTTGCGTACGCTACTGACGTCAACTTTCCGTCCCTTTTTTTCACTCCCTCTGTCCACTTCCCTCCCACGTCGAACGATCGAGTCCGACTCGCGTCGACGCCTTCCCTTTCCACCGTTTCCTTATTTTTCAATGACAGAACGGTTCTTTAAAAATCGACCGGCGGCCGCGGGCGCAATAGTTCCGTTTGTGTTGAACGATTTCAGGTGAAATCCATGCTCCCGGTATCGGTATGTGTACTTTAGTAATCCAGAGTTAGTGCAAGGAATTCGCTCGTCTGAGAAGAATCAAGTTTTCCAAGTTTGTACTGCAACAGCCAGCGCTCGGATTAAGTCTTTCGGTTAAGTTACGCATAATCCTGTTGCCTTTCTCAACTTCCTGGAGGCACACCTTCGATCGGAAGTAATATACATCCTCTGCTTTCTCAGGCAACAATATAATGCGTCGACTGTTTTCTTAGCTTCCAGCCCTGATTTCTTTACAAATTTTCCATTCCGGAAAATGTTCGATGGTCATTTCGGTCGAACGTGGAAGACGGCCGTTCAACAGAATCAAAGTCAGGAAGCGTGGCTGCTACGCAGAAGCTAGCCGGACGTGATGAAAACTTATCCCCGAGGATTAGGTCGACTTCTCACCTGGGATGACACTCGCGGAAAAGGAAGACGTGGAGTAAAAGGGACTCGTCTGACGATCCTACTGAATATTTTTCCTCCTCCCGAATCTATCCATTATTTCTTGTTTATCTTTTCTACAAGACTGACTTACCTATAAGTCACGAAACATCTTATAGAAAATGCGTAGAGAACATCCTACGAAATCCTGGACAGACCTTCAGTTCCTAAGTTAAGGGAGACACAAAAATTTTTATACAGAAATTGCACGAACCAAAGGGATATATTTTAACAGGCATGAATTCTTTTTCACGTTATTATTCAATGCCGGTGAACAAAAAAATAAAAAATGAAACGCATATCATTTTGAAAAAGCGAGACAAATGTTCATTTTGTAAATTGATGATACAGATGCATAAGAATCCGCAATTTGTTCTTGTTACGTTTGATGAATGCCTCGCATAACGTAAAATACACCTAATGGATATTTTTCAATAAGGTTGAAAGGTTTCGTGTAATAAGAATGCGCGGGGCCATAAGTATCAGCTATTTTTCAAAGAGAACGAGACCGCTGGCCATATTGTAGTTTAGGTAATACAACGTGGTCCATCAATCTTCGCGCGAATTTATTGCCAGAATTTTTCTCCGTATCGAAGCGAGAGAATACCGCGCGGGGTGTCCCGATGATCGCCGGGTTTAACGGGCGCAGGGGCAAAAACGCGGCCGGAGGGGGAGATCCTCGAGCATCCGATTCTTTTGCGACCTTGTCGCGAACAAATTGCTCCGCGTGTCGTGGAATTGACAATGGACGCGTATCTACCATTGACGTGCGCGTGCTAAAGTAATTGAAAACCTTTGAAAGCAGATTGCGAACGTAATGGATGACATCGGGGGATAGAGCTGCCCGTGACATTTACTTTAAACACGTATTATGTCGATCATCGTGCGGGGAACTAATAAAAATGGGTAAACATTCGAAGGGAACCAAGCTCGAGCACCGCCGAGTCTTCCATTTTTATTCGTATACCAAAACGACTAATGAAACTCAAGGTCCTCCCTCTTTTTTTTACTCTATGCACTCATTATATCAATTCTCCTGAACCTAATAAATAAATGAAATAAAAATAAATTCAATGGGTTTTCTAATAAATTTTTATTACGCACGCAGAACGCGGTTACTAATGGGAATTAATACCTAACGCATCAGGCATATTAATTCTGAGTGTTGGGACATCAGGGTGACCGTAAACTCAGATTTCTCCGTGAATTTTATGCGGCGGCTAACAAGCGACCGTGTCGTTTGTTCAAATTTCAACGGCGCGGCGGAAGCAGCACGCGCCGGAACGGCGAAATAATTTTCGCTACCGTTGTCCAGCGCGAATCGTCGCTGAGAGAACGTCCGGACGTTCCTCATGACGCTTTGTTCGCCGGCGCAAAGGAGAACGCCCGCGAGAAAGAGTGAGTAAACTTTTGATAAAGTATGGAAACTTAATAGCATGAGGCGAAATCATTTCTTTCATTTCTTTCATTTCTTTTCTACATAGTGAACCTATCAACTTTATCCGACGTGTCGTATTCAATCCCAGAAGCACCGAGTTCTTTCATCGACGCAGCAGTATTATGCTGGATAAATTGAAAAAGGGAAGCAATGTATTCATTCTATTGATTGTTATTATTTAACACTTTATTTTAGGTCCACATTTATTTTGGACTGACGCGAGAATTGTAGTTCTCGTACAGCAATTAGTTTCGAACAAACGTGATACAAATGTATTATACATTTGGTCAAATACTTTTCCTCAGTAGCGGAGACACAATGCTAGTGGAGAAAGACGATTGAGCTTCTTTTTTTCTAGACCCAATAGAAGAGTCAACCTCGTTTCATTTGGTCTTGGCCCCCGGATCGTCTTGGTTTCATTCTCTCCTCGATCTTTCCATCCCCGTTATCCTCGGCCTGTTTCCGGCTTGAATCGCTATGTGGGTCAGAGGCACCGTCTACCCTATCGTCGTGTCACTGTATTGTCCGTTCGCGTCCCCGATCGGGCAGGTTCAAAATTTCACTTGGAATTCGGGTTGGAAATTCCGCGGAAATCCCATGCCTGCACGATCGAACGGGGTGACAACTACAGTCTCGCTCAAAAACGTTTATAGAGTATGCGATATAAGTATAAGAGTATGTGAGGTATAGAAGTTATTCAACAAGTTTCGCGTCATAAAGTTTGGAAGTCGNCGCGAGGTATAGAAGTTATTCAACAAGTTTCGCGTCATAAAGTTTGGAAGTCGATGCCGAGCGTTTGAAATATAAACTGTATTCTCGACGTCCAATTATATTTTTCACGATCGCGAACCCGCGAGATCGGCTGAAAGTTTTTGAAAACGTGGCCATCGTAAAGAGAGCTCGTTGGAGTAAAATCTTTGCCGGAGCGGTTGTACGAAGAAGTCGCATAGAACTTGATTAGCATAATTATGCGTTAATTGGAAGTTATTAGGAGACGCAGGAAGCGCATCGTGGAGAGGCGAATCTAATTTGAAATCGAGGACGAAAAAAAAGAAAAAATGAGAATTCAAGCTACACTTTCGCCCGGCTTTAATGAAGTGAAAGAGAATTCAATTTTCTTTGATCTCGTCTCAGAGAAGCCGGCGCCGAACTATCGAAAAAGTGAAAATTCTTGAGGACGTCGTTGGTCTACGTGAAACCAGTCAAAGCAAGATACACAATGAGGTAAAAAAGGATTGTGTTCTTAAAGGGTGGCTTTAATTACACTTTAATTAAACCTTCCCAGAAGCTATCTGTTCTCCGATCGTCTCGTCTACTTGTACACCAGACTGTAAAAACTCGAACGAAGATCGGCCGCGTTCGATAACATCGGATTCTCTCGTCTCTTCGTTCGACCAAGAAAGAACTCGGTTAAAACAGCTTACGTACATAGAACCGTGTACACCCCCGTTCACAAGTCTTATTCCTTCGTTCATACCATAATTCGTACGACAGCTAATGTATACAATAATCGATACAATGTTCCATATCATGTTTGATACAATAATTGATAGACTATTTTATACAATGTTTTTAATGACACGAAAATTATTGAACTAAAGTACGATTTTCTAAAATCTAACGAATTATAACTATTATACGATTTATTAGACGATTATAATCGTACAATTTATAGACGGTTGAGTCATGAAACTTGTGAATGTGGGTGTACAGGGGTGTTACGTGTCGGGAGTGACTNTTCGTTCATACCATAATTCGTACGACGGCTAATGTATATAATAATCGATACAATGTTCCATATCACGTTTGATACAATAATTGATAGACTATTTTATACAATGTTTTTAATAACACGAAAATTATTGAACTAAAGTACGATTTTCTAAAATCTAACGAATGATAACTATTGTACGATATATTAGATGATTATAATCATACAATTTATAGACGGTTGAGTCGTGAAACTTGTGAATGTGGGTGTACAGGGGTGTTACGTGTCGGGAGTGACTTTTGCTTGGAGCTTTTTGTTCTCGCGATTCGCAAAAAGAAAGGTGAAAAAGGTGATCGCGATATAGTCACGTATCCAGAGGCCCCGGCTCGTGAAAAAGGAGGATAAGAGGCGGAAAAAGACCGAACGCGATCGCGGATCGCCGCTATTAAGTAGAATGGAATAATTAAAGCGGTATTCGCGGACGGATTATTTCAACGGGGAACGGAAACAGCAGCGGCGCGGCGCGCACAAAAAAAAGGAACGAGGGAAAGATCGTTCGAAAGTGAAGGAGAAGAGAGGAAGAAAGAGAAATGACTGGACGACTGCCAAGTGCAGAACGGGTAGAATGCCATTCGCAGAGATCGCCGATGAGGGTCCGACCAACCCTTAATTTCTGTTTACTTCATATAATACCATGCCTGGGAGAGGATTAGAGGGACCCGGGGCTTGTTGTTCTAGGTTACTGGAATTCCAGCCCCTCTCACGATTTTCTCAACCAATGAATTTGCCCTGTCTCTGGTCAGACAGCAAAACCTTCACAAGTATCGTATTATATAAAATGTACAACGGTGTTACGTTCTAAAAACCTGAAACACGGACAAGTGAAAACTTATGCAATACTTTAATAAAATTACTCGTCAGAGTCTTTGGATTAACTCGATTTCCAATAATAATTGATTTGGAATATTCATCAAATTTTTTGCGCGCGCTTTTCTCTAAAATTGTCTAAAATTAAGACGCTCACTGACACCGCTCATTCGCTCTTAGAACCATTAATTATTATATGCATTTGACTTATTAACATCAGAATTTTCGTGTGCACTTTTCGATCCGGCCTGCTTTGAACTTGCCTCCATTAAATAGATCTAATTTCGATACTTACAATTAGCTTATTCTGAAGCCTTTTAAAAAATTATCGATTCATTTGATAGTTAATTTGATAGACCGATGAAAGTCGGTGAAAATTTTTAAAGTGAACCATTTTTTAAGTATAAGACCGTAGTTCCTGAGGGAGTAACGGCGGAGAAGATCGATAGGTTCCATCTTTCACCGTCGAAAATAATTTCTGAACAAAAACCTTCATTAATTTCCCCTCGTTACTTAATTATTTCGTTAAGAACCTCGAGAATGGCTGACCTTAGCGCCGTACCCGGCCCTCGACGTTCTGTCACTATTGTTAACGACAGCGCGTAATAGTGTATCTCATTATAACAGGGTGAAGAGTTAGGGAAAAAAGAAAAAAACGTGGAAAAAGGAAAATTGTACAGAAAGTGAACACGACGAAAGAAGAAGTATAATAAGGATCGTATAATACGAGAGTTATCTAAAACTCATAAGTGTTCCCGCTCGAACGATCCCATATCGATTAACTCGATGCGTGCATTTCATTCGTGACATTCTACATTACGCACATCGTTCATACTTTTTTCTGCAACTTTTTTCTGAATAAATTCGCAGTCTAGCAGGAATGTCGGCGTAGGTACGTAAGAAACGGAAGGCGCAATCAACTGGATTGATAAATGCGTGGAGCGTCCAGAACCAGGAAATCGCGAGGTCGGGAGAAAAACATTCAGGAACTGGGTAGACGACAGCGTTAATCGAATTACTTGATTACACTCCCGCGGGCGCGGCTTCGTTTATGCCAATTAGCGCGCTCGTTAGCGGTAAACGCCGCATCGTGTCACGAGAGAATCGTCCTCGTTGTTATTTCTCTCTATATCTTGTTATCCCGTTTCGTTCGCGCCACGCCACGGGAACGTTTGATCCGCCTTTCCCGATCGATGCCGCCCGTTGCTTGTCCAACGGACTTCATTAAGGGCTACATCGAAAATAAATAGGAAAAGAAGAGCGGAACAACGGATGGATGCGTTTCCTTCCGGTGCATTTCAATTAATTAACCATTTAAACAACGCTCCGCCGCGCGCTCTACGCTCGTTTTATTCTCGTCCTTCTCCCGACACGGTCCTACACGCAATTATTCGACGAAAAAGAATGCGATAATATTATCGGAAAACGATTCCCTATAAAAATCCGACGGAGCTTCGCAGTGGACGAAATTCAGATTTTACAATCGAAAAGTTAAGAGTTTCCCGCTCCACGCTTTCTACGATCCTTTCTGTCGTTGTGTAAGTGCAATAATAGCCATTGTAAAGAAGTGATCACCGGACTGCAGATTTTACGTATTTATGAGAAAACTTAATATAACCGACTGTATACTTCGATATTTAAATAGTAAAAGTAATTTCCATTAGAAACAAACTTTTTCTAATGTTGCATTTTGTCTAGAAATCTGGAGAGATCAGGTCATCCCGTTTCTAGAGCTCATGAAACATTGATGTCCGATAAATAGTCGCAATAAATCATGGAACACACGTCTTCCGCCAACACGTTTCAATACATTTCTAAATACCTTCGAATCCTTCCTTATCAAAGGTAAAAGCCTTCCGAGAGCTGAGGCAACATTTTCCAGTTGAGTAAGATTGGTGCGAATCAAGACGAACGATGTTCGACTTTCGAGGAGCGGTCACCCCTGCCTCGGACAAAACCCGGTCCCACGCGGACCGTGGAATTCCTCGCGGGGCCGTATCCGTATCTGTACCAGAGCCAAGGCGTGTTTCTGCATAACCGCGTGATTGCGCGAACGTATCGGAATACTAGTACCACGTAACTACTACGAGGTATGATATTACATCTGCGTTATATCGATGCACCATTCACAGTTATTCTTTCGCCCTCTGGAATATGTACACCACCGTTCACAAGTTTTCAGGCATTTCTGTCTACCAATAAAACTAATCAACGTTCCGAAGTAGTAACCATTATTGGATCAAAAAATGATGTGCACATCATATATAATTAACTGATAAATGATACAATACATCATGAGGATTTTCAATAAAATTGTATTTCTAATTAAATCAATCTACGATCGACGTTAGAAAAGATATCAATTGTTCGTTGATATTTTTAGAACTTACGCAATGTGTCTCAAGATGGGGGCGTGTGTGATACGCGATACCTGGACGGTATTCGACACTTCATCCGACTTTGGTATTTGGAACTGAAAATCTGGTAATTGGCAAATGGACAATCCGAGCGGAGACTGGTCCATGGTGAAACTTAATAGCGCACGGTTACGTTAGCGGGATGAGTTATAGCGAGGGAACGAGTTCTGGGCTTGGACCACTGATTGCACGTGCGGTTAAGCATAATTCGTTACTAAAATGTTATATCGCGGCTGGAATTTGTCGGGGAGGGCCAGATAACAGGGCGAGGTTTAGAGTAATTGAGAAAGTTGTAAGATAACGACGAGATTTAGGGATGAATTGAAATATCGACTATCTTTAAGAAGTGAGCAACTCTCGGCCCTCCTCGAAAGTGAACCCGAATCGGGAGCTTCATTGATTTTATGGACTTCCACGGGGAATTACTGCAGAGTCGATGCTAAGTTTCAATTACAATCAAAAGTCATATCTTGCTCGTTTTGTGAGTTCGAATCTTTGAAAATAATGTCACAGACTCAGCGTCTTAATAATGTTCACAATTTTATCACATTCTCTTTCTACATTTTACAACGACAGTTATTTCTAATAATTTTATGTATGACATTTGTGTAAATAATTTTTCCTTCCATCTATTTTTCAAGTAAACAGAACATCAAAAGTGAAACGTAGACGATTATTTGTAGAGGATAAAATAAATTCATCTTCTGGTCTATTTTGGACAAAAGTCTGTAGCTTTCTATTTGAAAGACTTGTTACGCTTGTTAGGCGACAAACTGAAGAATTTCTACCGATGCTGTACATCCATCGCCGGAAACCGAAACATTTGTCGCGAGAATGACGGGCATATTTCTGTTTCCTCTCTGTCCTCCTGCAATCGTTTTGCACACAGTTTCAATAAGTCAGCAATGCATATCGGAATGCGGCTCCATTTCTTTCGTTCCACGCATGTCGACTACTTGAAAATAATCGTTGCGGATCATTCCGACTGTTCAAAAATCGACCGGTGCAATTCGAGTAATCTTATTATTAGATTTTACACGCTCGTGACAGAAACCGTAAACACATATGCAGCGTATAATAACATAGAAAATAGCCCAAATAATAAAATGATAAAACGAACTTTTCTATCGCGCTTTATTTCGCATAAAAATCTGCAGTTATTGCGCAGCGAGGCATTCGATATTTGAAGGATCGACATTCCATGTAAATTCTCAACATTTCATAGTCGAGATGCCTAAACGATTAAGATTTGAATGACACTGATATCAATTTATAGGGGTTCGTTCTGACAATGAGAAAATATCGAGACAATTGCTGTCATCTTCGTTCGCACGGTCCGCTGCCGCGAGTTTCTATGCATTGTTCAGTCGATTTACAGGGAAACAATGCGAGGTAAGAGTGAAGCGTCGGTGAAACAAGTACGAGTAGGAAAAGCTGACCGCATGTTTCGCGGAGATAAAAGTTGAACGAAAAACAAGGTGAGACCGGTGAATGGGAGCGGAGGAGGATAAGGGAAAAGGAGGGGAAAAAAAAGGAGCACGTCCATCCGTTAGGGGCAGTTCGCGGAACTTTTCAAGCCGGCATAGGAAATGTCGGGAATGCTAAAATGCATTAAAATTCATCGCGTAATGACCGTCATAACCGGCTGGACTCCGCTGAAAAACCTTCCCTCTGAAGAAGGAATTCTTTTCGCCCCGCGAGGAAACGAGAACTCGTGTAAAAATCAGAGAGAACCTCCGCGGTTCGAGCGTCGTAATAATTACGCCGCCGCGGTGTTTTACATAAGTTCCAACAGAATAATGTTTATATTAAAAGGAAGCTTTTGAAAAATCCTTACGGAAATTTCATAAACACCTGCGATCGCTTTAATACGACCGCCTCCCTCTTGCGATTGACACAAACGCGTAACAGGCATCGAAACGTGCTGTTTTTACGCGATCGAGATCATTGAATAAACGCGTCCTTACGTTTCGACGAGTCCAAATATGTTTCTGAATAAAATCGAGTGACTACCGGATAATTCTACGCTTCTCTCTTTACGTTCGCGTGAAACTGATCGCGAGTAAACGTAACTACTGAAGTTGAATACAAGATGAAATGTAATATCAGATGAAGAAGTATCCAGTGTAATTGGTTCGGGCCGCAATCTACGAGACAGCCGGCCGCAGGCATTCGTAGCTCGTAAAAACGGAGCCCATCATTTACGAGATGACCGGCTTCGATCCTCGGCAGGCCCCGCAATTTCAGGACAAGCCGCAAATAAAGGAACGCGTATGCATAGTATCTCCGAACTGTCTCGTAAATATACTACGGGTCCATCGGCCGAACACGGACACCGTGATAGGTAAAAAAAAAACAAGGCGTCGCTCGCGGTTAAAGCGACGCGACGTCGCAATCGCGTGTAATCCACAATAAACAGCTGATAGGCCGACGTACCGTGAAATCCTCTGAAACACGCGAAACCCTCCAACTGCGCAGCTTTCAATTCTAGCTTTCCCAGAGAGAAGCCGGTCCACTTCTGACGAATATGCCGTTTCTTTTCGAAATCCCGCGATCCGATCGTATCGGTAGAATGTATCATCGGACGAAACAGTCCGGGAACGGAAATAATAAGCAAATCGGCGATACTTTAACGAACGGTCAAAGGAAGTTGCGCGGAATAAAATTGGTTTTCTTTGGCCCGTTATCGGCGATCAGAGGAAAAGGCAGAGGGGAAGGGATCGATCTCGGAAAATTCTCCGTCTACGTAAGATACAGAGGGCAGAGCGAAGATCGTCCGTCCCGAGCTAACGAGCAAAAAGCACGAGGTACCGTTCTGCGTGCTTTAGACTCGGCCCGATGAAAAGACTGACCGCTCGCTGGAGTATCGTCGAGGCTCGCGTGCGCCATAATGCATCTCGCTGCACGCGACTGATGCACGAGCCTGCTTTTCATGTCCCAATTGCGGCTAGGCCTGCTAGACACGCTCCGCGGGACTTTTCTTTCCACACGCTGTCTACGCAGTTTTTCTACGCCGTCATTCCTTTTCCTTTCCTCCGCCGCGGGGGATCGGTCCATGAAACGAAAATTACAACGAGATTGAATTTGTACGTTTCATCCGGGCGCTGGTCGTAGAATTTTTGTTATCAGACTTGTACCGTTTCGCGTTGTGCAGTCATTATTTGAATAATTATGGAGATAAAAAGCGTGGAGGCAGCGCGGAGATAACAGAAAGTGTTTTCCTGTCATTTCCACGAACAGTTTTCCGGGCTCGGGAAAATCCTCCGGGAGCCTGAATGCATATTTTGTAATAAGCTGAGCGAAGTAACCAACGAAGATTTTAATTGTAGAAGAGAGACTGGTGAAAATTTCCTCTATAATTAAGAGTTACATCAACGTGATTTATTATTAGAGCAGCAGCCACTTTAATTGATAATTGGCCTGTAATTACGTTCACAAAGGAACGCGTTCTCAATGACCGACGCCCGACAGCGAGCTTGTCTCTTCGAAAAATCAAACAAGTTTCTCCTCGACGAATAATTAATTTGTTCCCAATTATATTTTCATACGTTTAACGGAGCCAATCCCTTTCGTCTCGTCATTAATAGAGCGGGGAAAAGTAATAATGTGCTTTCTAACGCGTCCCGGTTCCCCGGCGAAACCGCGCTGCAAATTTTCTTTCCCTTTCATTATTTTAAATCGGTTAGAAGGAAACACGGAAGGAACACGGGGGAGAGGAAACCTTCTCTTATCGGAGGAACCAGAAAAACCTTGGAGATCGATATGGGGAAATAAAATCTTCCATTTCTCGTCGGGCTGGTAATTTCATAGAACTTCGAGGCGAGTCGAGATAGGAAAAAGTCAGCCGCGCCGATAATTGCTTCCATAATGGCCCGTGGAGTTTGATGAGAAGAACAAATTTTTCGCTCGCGCCGTTGCATTACGAGAAAATTCCGGGAAAGTCACCTGCGCGGACACTCCCAAAGCTCTTTTTTATTTCCCATCGCGCCTGATCCTTTAATTAAATCGTTCAACTCGGCCCTTCCGGACGAATAATAATTTGGTCAGATGCTTAAAACTTTGCACGAGATCGTGTAATTGTTCTCTCTTCTTTTTTTTTTCAAAGCCGAGGGGTCAATTTCGCATCGCAGCAAGGTCGCATCCGTGTACAGTGATATCCGTCGCTAAAAAATTCTTTTCAATGTCAGAAAATCAATATGGAAAGGGGATAAAACGTGACGCTGAATGAACCGGTCTATTACGGTAGGTAGCAGTCGTTGAACGGCGAGACGTCGTTTTTTATTTAAATCAGACGAGGATAAATTGTTTCACTTTACGGAATATTTATTAGCAAGTTCTTGCGGCCGCCGACTTAATAAGTTCCCTTCTATCTTGCCGGTGGTTTTCACCATTATCGTTGTTTGTGCTTATTTACATTAAGTGCGTTCAACTTGTAGTTGATTACACTCTTGAAAATCAATCGACCGCCCGTTTATCGTTCGAAACGCGTGCGCAATATAATTTCCTCTATTGTGCACCGTTTTCTCTGAGGCTACGTTTAATTAACTCCCGACTCACCTCTCGATTATATTATCGAACTACGAAATTTATATGTAATAACAAGACTTTGATACCTCTATTCATTGCCGATACATTTCGCATTAAACGATACATAATACAAATCCTTGATGCTTTTACTTGTTATCAGTTTATGTTACAGCTATTAACATTGCTCTTACACGTCTTCGTTTATAAAGCATAAAAATCATTGAAGAAACGATCAAGTTAGGAAACGAGTAGTCGAAAGAAAAAAACTGTCGCGCCGATCGGAACGTGGTAGACGTTTTTTCATAGGAATCCATAAAATCGAACGGAGAGTTTGTTTCGAGAAGGCCTCGCTAGATATAACAAGTTGTTCGCAACAGTAGTCCCACCGCCGTTAAATATTCAACGCATTATCCGGCCGGCTTTTGATCTTAATCTAAATTGCTGAAACTTCCGTGAAGAAGGATAATTCAAAGCACCGATCCCCCTCTGTCTGTCCGTTTGCAGCGAGCGAATTTGCAAACGGCGAAACACGAAAAGCCGATCGTTTGTCCGTCGCGTCGCATTCCCAATGAGTCAATGTCACTTTATTAACAAGCCCTCGCCGTCCCTTATCTTTCTGGAGGATCCATCGATTGGGTCTCGGTATCTGCGGCGGCGGGGCCGGCCGTCCTCGAACTAAGAAACGGAAGCAAACTAGAAAATTAATGTTTTCCCGGTTAGATACGGACAAAGTTCCGTCCCAGTTCGATCAAGTTCGCGTATTTTTGCGGGAACACGGTTGGAAAGTCAAAGTTTCCACCGCGTTTCTTCCTGTGTGGCTTCGAACTTCGCCGGTGTTTACCTTGCCCGGATGCCACGGTTACGATTCGCGTTACTCGGCAAGCATAGACCCGCGTTTTCATTTCGATTAACCGACGAGGCCGGGTTCTAGTTAAATGGTCGCCGAGCGAACGGGTGGAAAAATTGTTTCCGAAGAAGCTCGACGAACTTCCTGATCGAACCCCCGATCTCGCCACTTTAGAAATTTTTCAAAGCGACGCTTTACGAGAGCTCCTCGGAGAACACACAACTTTACTGTGTACATCGATTATAAACTCGATTAAGAGTTAAGCAAACCTTCTATCAGTCGGGAAAACTTGCCCAAGTATTGGGAGCCTGTAAACTAATTCGAGTGCTGGTACACTGTAAGCTCGGTTAATCCGATATGCGGGTATTTCTTTGGTTCCTAGAAAAAGGTAATTATCACCGGACGTTAAACAAGTCTGACAATTACGATTTTATTGTACGCCCCTACTTATAAATTTTAGAACGCTTCGAAATATTTATCGACAAATCCAAATCAGAGTTTATCTAAATTGAAATTGTGTAACAAATCATTTCAAAACAACTATATTTTAATTAACATTGTCTACTACAACATCAGAAATTTTAATTTGTTCATTCACGTTTTTACATTGCCTCATTCACTTTTACGTTCAGCAATATGTCTTAAGATTTGTAAACGGGGGTGTACGGTTTTTAGCAAGCCGACACTCTGTCCAAGGGATCATCGCGTCGTTTCTCATTCTGTTCACGGTCGTTCCAGTTTCGGAGCCCTGTACATACATGTATGTATATAGGAGCTTGTCTCAGGAGAGGCAGGCACGCCCAGGATAATCACTCGAGGAGAAGGATAAAAGGTCCTTTCTAACTACGGTGCCGGACCCTTCGAGTGTCGAATGCTGGTCTAGGCACAATGAGGCATCCTAGGTCTGGGAGAGACTAAGATTATTGGACCTGGTCTTTCGACAACGGTCAGTGGCTCTTTCGTGTCCTCGCACGACATGCACAATCTAATCCTTATTAAAACGACAAGCGCGCGCAAATCTGATTCACCGTATAGTTAATCTTCTTACTCTATTCTGTTGATTTTCGATGAGCACGACACTGTCATTGAACTTCCATTAGAAGAAAGGGTTTCACGATTGTGACGCGTTAAGTAAATGAGTTTTCAAATATCTCAACGAGATTATCTCAGCGAGAGTATCGAAAAAATGNCCGTATAGTTAATCTTCTTACTCTATTCTGTTGATTTTCGATGAGCACGACACTGTCATTGAACTTCCATTAGAAGAAAGGGTTTCACGATTGTGACGCGTTAAGTAAATGAGTTTTCAAATATCTCAACGAGATTATCTCAGCGAGAGTATCGAAAAAATGTTGATCAATGTCCCTTTGCGAAAATCCGCGATGCGTTTCGATGTGTTGCAATAGCATGCAAATTTTATGTGATGCATCCGGGTAATTATATCTCCGGCGATTTCGCAACACGTATTATGAAACGAGAGGAAAAAGATGAAAATTTCTTTCCTATCTACATGCATACTACTCTACTGATAACGCGTACGTTTTTATCATTTTCACTGCGAGTCGCAAATGTGAGCTTTACATAATTGCGCTTACAAATCACTGTGTCACTCCCCTTTAAATCGACTCAACAAATTCGATCCTCGGCGTACGTACAGTAGGATTTAAATACTGGACTTTCTCTATTGCTGCAGATAAACCTTACGTGATCGAAAAATTCGAAGAATCAACCGGTAGTAACCAGTTTTATCGTCTAACGCGTTCTATCTCTATTCAAACAGATACCAGTATCAGTGGGCAACAACGGAGCGTTAAAAAAAAGAAGAAGGTTCTTTGTCTTACCAGCTTTGCAAACGTCCACGTCCACGTCGCCGCTGATGCCATGCGGGAATTTGGTGTTCAACAGCTCGTCGACGGTGAATTTGCGCCTGTGCCTCCCGACGGAGTTCTCGTCCTCCCCAGAATCATCGACTGCCCGGCAATCGGCGCCAAACCGGCTCGCCAAACAGGATATCGAAAGTAGCAGCAGCAGTCTCATCTCGATATCGTCGAGATACCGGGTCCAAACGACAGCCTTCCCTCCCTCGCTCTACCTAGGCCATAAAGGACCAGTCCTACTACCGCCAACGCATTTGTCTATCACCCTCTTCTCGGTCTCCACTGACAACACCACTTGGAAACGCGGGAAGAAACCTTTCTCTCTCTCGATTGACGACGATCACATGTCTCGACGAACCGTTCCAATGGACCGGACGAACTTGCGATTCGTGCGACGAAAACAAAGAAAACTACCCTTGGATCGGAAACACAAGCGACGGGCGCGCGAAAATTTATAGTCGTATCACGAATTTGAACGATGCACGAATGACCGGATCGCGTACGACCGCGGCGAAAACGTGATCAGTACTGTTCGGCTCGGTGCGGTTCGAATCGAGGAACTTGAGAGTGCGTCATTGTTGGCTTTGATAAGAAGCTGGAAATCAGCGGGAGTGTTGTGCGCGGGTCAAAGTTCGTGTCACAGATTAGTTCGGGACGGATTGCCGGCGGCGGCGGCGGCGGCGGTCGTCCTTGCGTGGAGAACGTGGAGAACAGACTGATCGTCCCTCGCGGCCGACACGACGCGTCGTTCGAAAGCGCGCGCTCGTACTGGCATTAAGTCGAGAGAGGGATAAAGGAGGAGGGGGATGTGTATGTATGTATATCTAGAGGGGGATGCCTGGAACAAGCAGTCTCTCCTCCCTAACAAACCTGCACGGCACGAGGGTGGCCGAGACACTGACCGAGCTTCTGTCGCTCGGCCAACGCCGAACCCTAAACGATCCTCGTCCTCCGAAAAACGCCTCTCGTTTCCCTAATACACCCCCGTTCCAAACCCTCGCGACACCTCCGAACACTTTTTCTCTTTCAACAAATTCAACAAACGTCGAAATTAAACACGATCTGAAATTAAAAATTGCATTAAACCGATTAATAAATCATGACGCACAGCTCATAAAACACGAAACGTGGTTAAAAAATATTCAACAGTCACTTAATCAGCTTTCAAGCTTAATAATCCTGTAAACACAATTCTTTACAATTTCATTAGAAGTAAATTACGGAGGTCTTCCATATGCATTTTATTACGACGCACTGAATACCAATTTTATACTTACAGTATGTGTACATAGNGGAGAACGTGGAGAA
Source organism: Ceratina japonica (assembly GCA_019453355.1). Classification (NCBI taxonomy): domain Eukaryota; kingdom Metazoa; phylum Arthropoda; class Insecta; order Hymenoptera; family Apidae; genus Ceratina; species Ceratina japonica. Next base: position 112,781 of record SMSR01008235.1, read on the forward strand.
CAGACTGATCGTCCCTCGCGGCCGACACGACGCGTCGTTCGAAAGCGCGCGCTCGTACTGGCATTAAGTCGAGAGAGGGATAAAGGAGGAGGGGGATGTGTATGTATGTATATCTAGAGGGGGATGCCTGGAACAAGCAGTCTCTCCTCCCTAACAAACCTGCACGGCACGAGGGTGGCCGAGACACTGACCGAGCTTCTGTCGCTCGGCCAACGCCGAACCCTAAACGATCCTCGTCCTCCGAAAAACGCCTCTCGTTTCCCTAATACACCCCCGTTCCAAACCCTCGCGACACCTCCGAACACTTTTTCTCTTTCAACAAATTCAACAAACGTCGAAATTAAACACGATCTGAAATTAAAAATTGCATTAAACCGATTAATAAATCATGACGCACAGCTCATAAAACACGAAACGTGGTTAAAAAAT
>SMSR01008237.1:0-18722 GCA_019453355.1 Ceratina japonica
GTAACGAATATTTTAATTGCAAATATAGGTAGATTGGGTGACTATGAATCCAGAAATATATAAACACAACAAACGAAATCTTCATCTTTCAGCAGTAGATAATATCCGTTATTAACATGAACGCTAGTCAAGCAAGCTCCCCTTTTCTATAACTTGCATTTGGCTTGCTATGTACTAGATGAACCTCCTTAAGATAATTGAAAAATGTGAAGCTCTCCTTAAATTGCCAACTTTCGACAGCTCTTCTCTTCACTGCCTTCTCGTCGTCGTTCATCCTGGGCATGTCGTGCTTCGTGTCGGGCAAGGTGTCCCCGCCGCCGGCCCTCATCCCGAACAGCATGCGAGTGAAGGTGCCCAGGTGCGCGTTGCTGAAGATCAGCTCGATCTACGCCCTGTCAGGCATAGTGATGACCCTGTGCCTGGACCGCGACCGAGTGCTGTGCCACCTCCAGGACCCCATCAAAGGGATCACGCTGGTCTTCTCCTTGGTGTACTACTTCTTCTTCTGTCGCAAGAGTAAGCGCTCGCCGGCAGCCCATCGCTTATTCACAGAGAGAGCGCCTCATCGTGAAAGGGTGAATGTTTGTTGCAGTGATGAGCTTGCAGAGGATCTTCTCGAGCACGACGATAATAGTGGGACTGTTTATAAGCGTGGATTACGGGCTCTGCGACGAGTTCCGGTGCAGGGGCAGGGACGTGTCCGCCCATGCGACTTCCATCAAGGGCTCCTGGGGCGTGAAGGCCATTTGGACGTTCGTTTACGTAGGAGCCCTCGCCGTTTTCGCCATGTTCTTCACTCTCCTCGAGGGCCATTACACCACCGAGGTACACGTACGCACTTACTCACTGCGTACAAACAGCATTCGGAGCATTCTTTTCATTTGTTCATGCTTTATGGACCTTGTTTAATAGATGCCAAGAGAAGATCTCGACGGTTTTTAATTGTTGGGACTGATTTGTAGTTAGACAGTTTGACTTCTTCTGTCTCATTCTTTTACTTTATATATTTCCTCGATTTTCTAACAACTAAATATGTGTCAGGTAATTGCTAGTTAACAGAGCTCCTTTTTATTTGTTCGTGCTTTACGAACCTTGTTTAATAAAAGCCAATAGAAACTTTCGACGGTTTCTTACAATTGTTTCGGTTTTTAATTGTTGGGACTGATTTGTAGTTAGACAGTTTTACTTCTCCTGTCTCATTCTTTCACTTTATATATTTCTCGGTTATTTTCTAGCAACAAAATATGTGTCAGATAATGGCTAGTCAACAGAGCTCCTTCTTGTACACGGTCTCGAGGCTGGTGTCTTCGCGGGACATCCGGAGACGAGGCTCCGAGGAAGAGGGAGGCAGGCTTCTTCATGTCACGGACCCGGACCCGACCGTGAAACCGAAACAAATACCTAAGCCACCGATTCTTGAAACGCTCTTCTACATTCACCTGATCGCGTTCTTCGCTATTCTATCCATGACTTGGATCGACACTGTCCCAGGAATTGGCAGGGTGAGTCAAGTAACAATTCTGGGATATTTTAGTAAATTTAGAAGAATAATACTATTCGATGGTGTTTAGGGGTTCAGCCCTGTGGAGCTGTACCGTAGCATCGAGCACGGATTGACGTGCCACTTCAAGAACAGCGAGGCCTGCTTGAACATTTCTACCCATAGCTGGATCTTCCTGATCTCGTACACGATCTTCTCAATTTCTGCAGTGAACTTCCTTTCAATGTCCGAGAGTGCGGTCTTCACTGTCGCCACTGCTACTGTCTCTTTACCCCTTTCTGGTATCTGGTGGAGCATTTATAAAATGGATGCCCATGGGGGTGAGTTGCAATCTCCTAATTGAAGTATAATTAATATCCTGATTTCTTTTATAATTGTTTCCCATAATTTTTTGTATCCTCTTCTTTACCTTTGAAATTCTACAAATATTTCGATTCTTTTCTTTCTTCTTCTCAACACTTCAACTTTCAGAACGAACTATACTTCTATATTTCAGGTTTCATCGCCTGGTCTCCCGGAGTAACGGGAGAATTAATCTGCGCCCTGTTAGGTTTGCCAGTCGTCCTCTTAGGCCTGGGTCTCCTGGTTAGATCGCACTTCCGGGACACCCACCCTTGCTACTTGACCATGCAACCCCCTGACGTACAATGCGACACTTCCCAGAGATGAATTCCTCCCTTGAAGACCACAAATCGGTTCTCGTAATTGAAGGGAGAACCGGCATTTGTATTTTGTTTAAATGATACATCTACAATTCACTCTCTGGAGGTTGTAAAACGAGAGGGACGCAACAAGAACCAGCAAACAAATCGTATTTTATTTAAACAAAATCTTGACATTGAAAATCCTCTGAAGAAACATTTTCTACCCACAAAAGGAATGTGATACGAGGAGAACCAAGAAATATTAACTTCTCGTTTAAGAAACGGAGTTCCCTTTCTGGACTCCGAAGGAAAATTTTCTATTCACATTTGTGATACGAAAAAAACATGAAGAAAACCAGGAATAATTTTCTGTTCACGATTGTGATACAGAAAACCATAAAGAGAACCAAGGAAATTTTCTATCCACAATTATGATATAAAAAATTGATGAAGAGACCCAAAAAAAAGTTTGCACCTCATTTACAAAATACGGTTCCCTCTCTGTATGCTGGAGAGCTCGAAACGAGAAGTGTACTATCGATTATCTCGTGGGCAGAGAACAGAGAAAAATGACAAAAATCCAGAGAGCAACAAAGAAAAAGATACAAATAAAGAGAGAGAGAGAGAGAAAGAGAGAGAGATAGATAGAGGAGAAGGAAGGAGAGAAGCGATCAATGTTTCCTATGCAATTTGCCAGCGTGAACATCCGTCTAGCCACGCGACGACGACGTTATTGCCGATTTATATTTTATTTTGATAACGAGAATGTTTCATATTTCCAAAAGAGAGCAGCTTGTTAAAACGAGGAGAGAGAGAGAGAGAAGAGAAAAAAATCCGTACAACGTGTGTCCGTGTGTGTGCCTGTGCGCGTGTGTGTCAGAGTACAGAAAATATTTTATAGCCAACTACAACGGTGTGCGTGTCCGCTCGAGGCGATCGCCAAGAAACGAAATAGAAGAAAAGAAGAAACAAAAAGTCGAATCTTCATTTGGAACGCACACTCGATTATTATCTACTTAAGCATGTTTGCCAAAGACAGTCGTTTCAATGGCGACCCACCAGGGAAGGACCGGGCGTGCCTAAACCGGAAGTCGAAGTTTCGAAAGTTTCAAAACGAAGTGAAATAAAAATTTCGAGTCTTCTGTTAGGAATAAAAACGTCGATAATAATAAAATAATCTCATATTATTTTTTATAAATATTTATACCGCGAGTTTTGTATGATGATCGAATCCTCACTTAGAATAGTATACTTACACTTTCGCTTTATCCTTGTTTCCGGTTTAGGCGCGCTTCCCAGCTAATCGACCATCGTCGCAGACGTTATAGTCACTTTCTGGAGGGTCACTGGGTTTCAGTATTAAGGAAGAGTCGTGTGCATAGAGAGAATGAAAGAAGAAACTTGTTTGGGACGACTTCCCAACTATTTCCTTACTTCACTCCATTTTCAATCTTCGGTATAACTTCAATTAAACAATTTACTATACTCTTCTCCACGAGATTCCATCTACGTACTAAAAATGATTTACGAAGAGATCCTGATTTCTGTCAATCGATTAACGTACGTGACGTTATGTACCTATTGTTACAACGTTTGCTGTCACCCCGCTCCTCCTTCTCCCCGGGCTAAACCGAGGGTCCCAAAAAGAAGAAGAAGTCGACCGAACGGCCGCTGAGGCGAGAAATTGTGAAATTCGTGCCAAAAGAAACACAGATAGTAGCGGTAGCTAGACTAAGTATTTATATTAGACCCGTATTACCGAGAGTAGAGGTGACAACGTAGTCAGAAATGCGAGTTAAAGGTAGAATTTGTTGTTGGACGCGAGAGAGAAGTAATCGTTGTTGGAAATACGTCAATCATATTCTATCGCAGAAGTTATATACGTCCACGAATTTTGTACACCGGTCATAAAGCGTTCCAAGTGTAACTAAAATAGAATAGCAGAAAGAATGGATGGTCGAAAATTAATTTCAATATCTGATAGGATTAAAGGACAACTTCAGCTGCAACCAGGCGACGTGATGCTTGATGTCTCAAAGGTGCACTGGCTGCAGTGAGAATAGTCCTCAAGGATGTAATATTGGCTATACAGTCAATCCCAAAACTTCACTATACACATGATTATGCATATACGAGTACCTTAAGAGTTTATTACTGTTTTTTCTGGGCCATTTTTGAGATCAAAGTGAAATTTTCCTTGGGTTATTGCTGATTAGAGAGTACATGCAGATTTTAAATCACTATAATTTTCAAGAAACCCATGAATTGATTTGAGATTTTACAGATAGCTTTTTAATAATAATAGAATGATCAACATGTGCCCATTAACGAACCGCCAAGCAATATGAACAATTTGTATCGATAGAAGAATTGAATTTGATATTGAATTTAATGAAATGTCTAATAAATGTTGTTAGGCGAATCCATTCTTGCTGCGATTTCGTTATAGCAGCTATAATAAACGGCGCAACGGAAGTAACAATAACGAACGTACTACTACTACTACTACTACTATTACTATTACTATTACTATATTAATACAGTATAGCGACAGTATTTAATCGTATATATACAAGTATTACGTGGTGGGAGAGATTCTAAATTTGATTTCCATAAATGATTGTCCTGTTTCTGAAACGAAGTATCTACGAATGCAGAGTCAACTATAAAGCTGTTGATTTGGAACGTTTAAGGTAGTTGTTGTCTTACTGTATTAGTTAAGGTGTTAGAGTTTAAGAATTACAAATTCTAGAATTCGTCGAAAATTCAAGAGTCAGGAATTCTGTGTCAAAATTCTGTATACTAAAAAAGAGATGAATTTTTGCTATTATATTATTGTATTAAATTAAGAAATGAGTAATTTAAAGAAGATTAGATGTATGACAGTCCGATTCGTCTTCGTGAGATTATGAGAGGAAAGTAAATAATGAATCACAGATACATAACTTTTGAAGACACAAGTATTTACCACCAATAAATTATTGGTGAATAAAGCAGATATTCGAGGCTGTCGTAAATGAAGTATTAATCAGTATTAAATATTGCGCAAAATTTTGAGCCAGTTTCAATAATTTTGATTGAGGCAACAACTACCTTAACAGGTGTTTCGAAGAATCGAAATCTAGCCGGTCGACCCTTTCACGCGATCTCACATTTATCAGATAAGATGTTGTTCAATTGCGCTTGTTGTTATTGCCAAATGTTAAGACGAACGAGAATTATTCTACAAGGTGTCCCGTTTGAACTTAAGGTGTCCCCTTTTGCTATAAATCTTCAAATCCTTCAAATCTGACAATGTCTGAAAATTTTCATACTTGCGTGCAATTCGACTTCGATCACTCAAATTTCTAGCTCATTTTCAAGGTTTTCGCTTCCATCTCTTCTCGAAACACGACATAAGCTAAAAACAGTCTGAAAAAAAGACATCAAACGGGAAACCTTGTGCCTTAATCTCGTCGTGCAAGTTCGCTGGCTTGATAGTGAGTTTATTTTTTTATCAAACGCTCACCGATCGCTCGGAGGGGTTCTTCTCGACCGAGAAGAAAATCGGCCGGATAATATTTAACAAAATAAAAAAAGAAGAAAAACAATAAACGCGGTTGAAATTTCTGTTGCACCGGTGAGACAAATGTTGTTGCATTTATATCTGGTTGGTTGTGGTTGAATATTTTTATAACGGGGCCCGCATAGTGCGATCCCATACGGTACAATTAGCGCGCGACACGACAAGGGAAAATGCGGGGGCGAGGGGAGGTGCATTGTCACAGACAGACGCTTTAAATCCTGAGAAGACGAAAGAAGAGAGAAAACGAGAAAAGTTGATGACAAAAATGAAACTATTTACCAGCGATCAGCAGTGCCGTATATACATACACATAATATATATACACATACATATATATTATATATATATATATATTATATATATTTATACTGGGTGTCTTCCCCGTGGATATAACGTTAACTATAATATTTGGGTAGATGTAACAATGGTAGAAAAACTTCAACTTCCACTGTGCTGAATGGATTGCACGTTTTTCATCACGATCCCAAATTATGATCAACGTTTCACGTAACGTAATAAATATCCTAATTTCTGTTCACGTCACGGTTTGTACTCACTGGATTATTATTATTAAATTGCAGGTTTTTTGCAATTGTGAGAAAATTTAATTGGTAAATGCCACGTACAATGTATAAGACAATATATAATACCAAAAGCTGGACTCAATGTTTAAATGATCTGACAAATATTTATCTATATAGACCATCTCTTTTAAACTATTGAAATGATGGCTCGACTTGAAATGATAGAAGAAGGAACCAAAATTGTGGTGTGAACAGAAATTGGGTAATTTATGGAAGATGGAAGATTTCGAATAATTTGTGGAATTTTTTGTTTTAATTTTTGCATGGGAAGTTGGATGAGTTTGAACAAAAGGAATCCAAAGTTTCGACGATGGAACGGATAGAAGATTGAGTATTAATTTATGGAACATTAATTGTTAATTATTAATTCATTGAATATTAATCATTAATTCATTGATGATCAACCATTAATCATTAATTCATTGAAAATTTATGATATATTATTACAACTCATTTATTTATAAATTAATTTGTATTCTTCATTAGAGTTAATAATTTGCGTGTCCGCCGTCGTGGCTTGGATCAATAATTACGCTCAATATATTCACTATTCAATAATTATGTACCGGAATGTAAATGTGTTAATACATACGTATTATACTTATGTAAAAAAATCGAATAGAACTGATCCCCCTTTCCCCTATCCTCCTCCCCTTCCCGTTTGTTTCTTCATTATACACGTTCTCATCTCGTTGGAATAACGAGATCAATTATGTTACTGAGGCTAACGAAGTTAATTATGCAGCAGGCTTGCCCGCGAAAGGGGACTTGAAACTCAAGTATCCTCGTGCCTCGTTTTGCCACTGCTTCCAAATCTCACTATCAAAAAACAACATTCTTATTTCGTTCTTCATACAAACGAAACCAAGCGACAATTTTTATATAAACGTGGATGAATATAATTATATATTTAATAAGGTATATACATTTTTTTTGTTCGAAAGACGGGTTCAATGTTTGTAAAATTTTACAAATCTACATGATTTATCGAAAACTTACTACCCTAGTAGCATTTATTGTTGGAATATAGTTGGGCCAACTGAAAACTGACCATTCACTGTTGGCATATGTATAATTGGGCCAACTTTGGGCCAAAAGTAAATGCTACTATAGTAAGTACAATTTATAAATTCTTCGAGAAGATTATTCCAAATACTAACAATAAAGTAAACGTCCCAATTTCTGTTAATAATTCCCCTTTTATCTTAACCCTTTGCTCTCCAAATTACTTTTCAATTTCGTTGCCAGCAACTCCTTACTATTCATGTATTATTTTCTTTGAAATTTATTTCAAAGGACAAACCCTTGGCTGTTATTCATTTGAAATAATTTGGTGTTAATAATTATATTAAATATAGTATATTGATCCTTATATGTATTAAATGCAATATATCCTTACAAACATTTTTTGCGTTGTACACTCGATGCAATATCGAATTACACATATATATATATGTAATATAACGTGTACAGGTCGGTAGACCAAAAATTAAAAAATATCGAGTGACACTCAACATAGGAGTTCCTGTGATGAAAACTGATGTAGATTCACGCTCGACAAAGGAGTGCAAAGGGTTAATTATTAAATCTGACATAACTAAAGCCTCAAAGCCTCAGAGCCTGGAACTTCGCAGTCTTGTGATCGCCTCCTATTCTCTCGCCCATAGTTTTGCCCTCAAAAACGTAATCGTCGTACCTGACCTCGTACAGTGTTTCGAAACCGACTCTATCCGCGATCCGTTGACTATAATTCGACGCGAAGACACCGAATATCACTTCAGGCGGTGTGTCCGGATGTAAGGATTCGCCGTCGATCGAAATTCTCCTCGTGGCGCCGTTCGAGAGCCCTCGAGCGAAGTCGATGCACTTGTGGACCATTTTACGGCCGATGCCACGACCCTGATACTGCGGGCTCGTGCCAAGATAAAATAGTTCCATAGCGCTGTTTGCTTTGTACCTCTCGAAGATGTCCACGCTGCTCTCGATCTATTCGTTCGAAAAAAATCAATTAAAATTGAAGTCACGAGAGAACAGACTTGAGCAAGCATCAGTTTTCGACATCTTGTACGCAGCTGTCTCTAAGTCTACAGTGATGTAAGAAGCAATCCTTCAAACTAGCAATTTTTATAGTATATTTTACAATATTATTTGATTTGTCTATATCCTAATTTTAAGTAAAAGAAGATAATCAGGAAATGTAGAATTCAGTGGATAAGAATTTAAAAAAGAGATACAGAATTCTAAGGATCAAAATTTTCAAACAAAGAATCAATTTTATATAATACTAACAATATATTATTTATCTGTATCCTGATTTTAAATAAAAAAAGAAAATCAGGAAATATAGAATTCATTGGATCAAAATTGGAACAAGAGATAAAGAATTCTAAGGATAAAAATTCAAGCAAAGAATCAATTTTATATAATACTAATAATATTATTTTGTTCTGTATCCTTATTTTAAGTAAAAGAAGAAAACCAGGAAATATAGAATTCATTGGACAAGAATTTAAAAAAAAGATACAGAATTCTAAGGATCAAAACTCAAGCAAACAATCAATTTTATATAATACTAGTAATATTATTTTATTCATCTATATCCAGATTTTAAATAAAGGAAGAAAATCAGGAAATTTAGAATTCATTGATGAGATGCAGAATTCTAAGGATCAAAATTGTCAATCAAAGAATTAATCTTATATAATACTATTTTAACCATGACTTGAAAAAGAAGAACAAGAAACGTAGAAAATTAAAGAAACAATTTAGAGTGCGAAGGGTCAGAACTGGTGAGACCCAATTCGTCATTGTCAGCGGCACTAATTAATTACGAAGACGTCAGACGAGAACTGCGTTCTCAGACTAAATTGGAGACCCGAAGCAATTCAGCTAATAACGAGTTAACACACGCAAAACACTCACGTCATCGAGGAACTTGACCAGACCTTGGGACGAGCGACGCTTCAGATTTCCCTCTATGAATACCTCCAACGCGTCCCTCTGACCCTCCCTCGGCCGGGCCTTTAAATAAACGCAAACGTCTCGTTGTGAGTTCTAACCGCAAGTGGGAAGTTAATTAGAAGCTGGACTTGCGTGGATCTTGTTGAAAGCCACAGCTGCGAGCGAGTTCGATTCTGTGTCGACGGCGATCAGAGTGCAGCCGTCTTTGATCACTTCCCTGAAGACCGAAGTCATCTCTTCTGGGGCTCCTTCCTCCTCGAACATTCCCACGCCGATTGCTAAATTTTCTTGGTGCATAGTTTCTGTTTGAAGGGCTAAAGCTGCCTCGACTTGGTCCCGAGTCAGCAGCTTGTAATCCAGTCCCTCTTCAGACCCCAGAGACATGATTATAGCAGGTAGTAGATCAAAATTCTGGAGATTAGTAGTCTGTTTTTGTATACAAATTTTGGTACACTTGAAACTCTTCTTCAGGATTTAATTTTTCGATGGAAAAATTATTTTAGGTATTCTTCGGTTTCCAGTTGAAAAATGAAGATATTGGTATTAAATCTTATGGTATTCAATGAAGTTCTTGATAGACTCAAAGTTCTTGATAGATTCCAGGATTTGTTTTTCTTTATTCTACAAGAAAAGCTGTTTTAGTTGTCCCTAGATGGAGGGATTAAAAACGAAGAGTCTAATATTCCAAATGAAATTTTTGATAGAAGAATTCAGGATTTAATATTTCACTGTGTTTCTCTTCAATATTCAATCTTCCTAATAGAATTATTAATTATATTTCAAATTCTTCTTGATAGAATTCAGGTTTTAATATTTCACTGTATTCTTTTTCAGTATTCAATCTTCACAATAAAATTGTTAATAAATTTCAAATTCTTCTTGATATAAAATTCAGGGTTAATATTCCATTGTATTCTTCTTTAATATTCAATCTTCCCGATAAAAGTCTTAATAGATTTCAAATTCTCTTCGTGATAGAATTCAGGGTTTAATATTTCACCGTTTTCTTCGTCAATATTCAATCTTCTTGATAGAATTCTCAGGCATTAATATTTCACTGTATTCGTCATCAATATTCAATCTTCCTAATAGAATTCTTAATTAAATTTCAAATTCTCTTCTTGACTTCTAATTCATGTTTTAATATTTCTCTATATTCTTCATCAATATTCAATCTTTCCAATAAAATTCTTAATAAATTTTAAATTCTTCTTGATAGAATTCAGGGTTTAATATTTCACTGTATTCTTCTTCAATATTTAATTTTCCCAATAAAATTCTTAATAAATTACAAATTCTTCTTGATACAATTCAGGTTTTAATATTTCACTGTTTTCTTCATCAATATTCGATCATCACAATAAAATTCTTAATAAATTTCAAACTCTTCTTGATAGAATTTAGGTTTTAATATTTCACTGTATTCTTCTTCAGTATTCCATCTTTCCAATAAAATTCTTAATAAATTTCATATTCTTCTTGATAGAATTTAAAATATAACATTTCTCTGTATTCTTCTTTCAATATTCTTCCATATTCCTCTCGAAAAAATATTTCCTTTCGTTTCACTAATAACAAAATCACAAGACTAAAGAAGTAAACAATTAAAAAACAAAAGACACTGACTGAAATATTCTCAATTGTATATAATATATTTTTCTATATTCCTCTTATAATATTCTTCTTCTCTACGTACTCTTCTTTCAATATTCCAGTATATTCCTCCTGAATAAATATTTCTCTATATTCCTCCTGAACAAATATTTCTCTATATTCCTCCTGAACAAATATTTCTCTTCACCTTCCCTAATAACAAAATCACATAACTAAAGAAGTAAACACTAATTGAAAAACAAAACACAATGAGATGTTTTCAGTTGTGAACGTACGAGCAGAATGAGTGCAGTGCCAAGTAAATGGTCCGTTTCGAGCGACCCACGCTCTATTATCGTCTCTGATGCAGCTCTATTGCGTTGATAAGCAGTCTTCGCGAATTAATGCTAGGGTCTCAGTTATCGACATAAATACCATTGTTTAACTACAATTAGCGGTGTTATCTTCCTCTATACGGCCACCAACTTGTGCGATTATCGAAGGCAGTTATAACACTCGTCAGAAATGATGGAAGTAGAGTTACGAAAATATTTTGTTTATTGACAACGAAAACTGTCGATTGTTACATAATTTTAATTGGGAATCAGACTTATAGAGTCACGATCGTAATAGACTTTCTTATCTGCGGTCTGGATTGAAGTCGATTACGCCAACTCGATAAGACAACGCATATAAACTTAAATCGTTAAATCAATTTTCCTCATGCTTAACGTGTAAGAATGACTTGAATTCATGTTCTAAGATATTAAAATTTCGTCATCCAAATACAGTTTTGGTGTACAAGCTATAATTTTTCTTACAGTCAAAATAAATCAACATTTTTACAAATTTTAATGAAACCATAAATAATTTTTCCATAATGAATTAATCTCATTTTCTTCTAATCTTTTGGCTACCAAAATGGATTCCTAGTTACTCAGCTTCGTTTATGAAGGACCTTTTTTCTCAAGAAACCAGAGGATACCTTTCGTGAAGCTAATAACAAAACCAATAGTCAGAATAATCATAAGAGTGATAAAAAAAATAGAAAAACACCGTTTACATCTTTCGCTATGAATTATACTCTGCAATTTCTTAGTTACCAAAATGGATTCCTAGTTACTCAGCTTCATTTATGAAGGACCTTTCTTCTCAAGAAACCAGAGGATACCTTTTATGAAGCCAATAACAAAAGAATACATATAAATTTTGGCATTTTTATTTCTCGTTCCTCGACCAAATGTCCAAATGACCACTCCTAGGGGTGGTTATTAAAATTCAGTTCTCATTCCTTGAAAATCATTTGCGTTACCGTGCACGATCAATGAAAGTGGCCATATTTTGATTAATGAATGAATGAAAATAAATCTTAGCATTTTTATTTTACGTTCCTTGACCAAATGACCAAAGGAGCAAATGGAGAACAATTCGGCTGTGCAATTATCTTTTGAGATAGACATTTCTAGAAATTGTATGTAGGTGGCGCTGTATAGGATGTCGAGAAGAAAATAAAACTGACCTGTCGCGCGAAGAAATTTTATTTAACACGCGAACGTTCTTCGTAATTACTGTTGCATAAATATTAACATAATGTCGACGAAGTCGTCGGTCGACTTGCGAGCGGAACTCGCCGAGCTAGTGAAGAGGAAAGCAGAAATAGCTGTGAGTAAAAGAAACACCTGTCACTCTGGTCTCACTTTTCTTTTACGTGATTCTATAATAATCTGACTCGGAAATTAATGTCATGTTAACAAATTCTAATACTGTTATTAAATATTAATTGAGTTCCGAATAATTCGATTGGAAAGAACGTTCCAGAATTAATCTATTCGTGTATGTGTTTGACTTAACCTCAAACTATTGTTGTTATAATATACTTACTTGTAATATACTTGTAACTTATAAGTGAATTATGGATTCTATGCAGTTATTGGATTTGCTAAACAAGAATTTCAGGTAGAATGTCTAAAATAATTCAGAATATTAATAACTGAGTGGATATTTCTATGTTTATATGATCAGACAAACGTTTATTGAAGCATGTTCTGTAAACTGAGACGGTAATCGTTGCAGGATACTCTGGCGAACTTGGAACGGCAGATCTATGCGTTCGAGGGAAGCTACTTGGAAGACACACAATTGTACGGTAACATAATCCGTGGCTGGGACAGATACTTGGCCAGCAACAAGAACACCAACAGTAAAGCGGACAAGAGGAACAGGAAATTCAAAGAAGCTGAACGGCTGTTCTCCAAATCTTCAATCACTTCTATGGCTGTATGTGTTAGTAATTGTAATCAACAGTTTAACTGAGAATTCTGACCAAGAAGTAGTCATTTATTGATCACAAGGATAGAATAACGAACAAACTAACGATAGAATATAAAATATGATGAAATAATGAGAAATAAATGAATAAATTGTTGCAGGCTGTAAGTGGACTGGTGGAGAACACGCAGGAAAAAAGTAAGGACCTCAATGGATATTCCTGAGATAATTCTTTCGCAATGGAACGAGTACAATTTTATTTCGTATCCTTTCCGACTTCTCTCTTCCTCCCCTCGACTCTCCGAACGATTTTCTTTCGTAGTTTTTAAGTTCTAGATTGTATCTCTCTCCCCTCGAAAAAAAAAAACAATAAATCGTTTTGTTTTTTTTCTGTATTTAATTTAATCTTTCGATACTTCACTTCACTTCTACCACACTATACGCGTTTACCTCCTCTATTTTCTCATCTATACCACTGAACTCATTTACAAATAAATTCTCATTTATTTGCTTTACGTACATTTCACCTATTTCTGTACCTTTAAGTAAATCCAGGTATTCTCCTCGCTTCTTTTATGTAAATTCCCTGGTTTATTTTCTTCAGGACACAAGTAGTTGTAGTTGTAGCATAAGTAGTGTGCATCTAGCTTTCTGTTTAAAGAAATTATTTATACTGATGATCGTCCAGCACGATTATTGTGGTGAATGTGTACAATTATCTGTGGAGAGCAGCTCGGGATTAGAGACGGTCGGGCCGTTGCCGATCGGGGATTCTCCCATGGGTGAAACTTGTTTCCAGTTGACCGGTACAGCGAGTCGGAGTCGCAGATCGGGAACAGCGGTAGCGAGGACAATTGCAGCCTGGTTAACTCGCACGGGGCGACGACCACCGCGATCGCCGGCGCCGGGAATAACACCAAGGAGTCCTCGGGGAAGAACCACTCGGTGGCCACCGGCCAATACAATCAGAACGGTTCCCTGGGCTCGTCCACGGAAATCGCGGGCCAGTTCGCGAACGGCCACGCGAGTAACGGAAGTCTCGAGCACGCGTCGTTGAAGGAGAACACCGGCAAAGAGCCGTCGAAGAGCAAAGCCGGGAACAGCGCGAAAAAGAACAGCAACAAACGGTCCAGGAACAGGTAGAACCGTAACATCTTCGTTGCAACGTCGCGATTTCGCGATTTTCATAATCTTGGACCGAAGCGTCTGATGGAACAATTCTCATTTTCTCTTCGAACTGTCATTAGATCTCATCGTTGTTTTTTATAACCGTGGGACGACAACCGATTTATTGATATTTCGGACTTTTAATTGAATCGTGTGAGCCGGGTTTCGAAGGATCTCAAACGTCCCGTTTTTTATAATAAGTGATTCGAGTCGGGAGGCTTGACGTTAGCAATATAAGAGTGTTAGGATTAGTTAGATTAATGGGAACCTGACGATGGGTGTTGATCTGCCATCCAGATATTAAATCTCTCTCTTTCTGTCTCTCTTTCTACCGCGACGGGAACTGGTACGTACAAAATTAAACGCCGATCGAGAAGTCAGCTAGATTTAAGATTAAAAGATTAGAACATGATTTCCGTTACCAAATTAGAATTAGTTCGATCTCGTGATTATTTCTCTTTAAGTATTATTCAAGTATTAATATTTTAATTGTCTTTCATTTTACGAATCTCTCCATTTTTTTTAATCGTTTAGAAAATTTTGAAATTGCACAAGGGAATTATTTCACTTAGTTAATTATTTCATTTAGTATTAAATAATTTATTTTAAGTGTTATTTTTAACAATCATTTTAATAACGTGTATGTATATGTTTGCCTATCGTTCAGGATTTGTAAAACTACGATTTTACGATTTTACTGAGAGATAACATTAATTTTTGTAATTAACAGTTCGACAAAGTTAATCTCGGTTCTAATTATTTTCGTTCGGATTTCTCGAGCCTACGTTGAAACGGTGTACAATTTTAATCTACGAATAAAGACAAACATTTTTATATAAAATATTTCTAAGATTTCATATTCCAAAAGAGTCCAATAATATAATTCCGGAAATATCTCCTTAATTTTCCAATACATTAACACGAGAATTGCCAGTTCATTAAAAATTACTGATTTTTAATGAAGAAGTGCTTATATAAAAAAAGAATCGTAGTTTTAGTGTTGTAATTATAATGAAATTCCAGATCCCATTTTTTAAATTGATATCATAAACCTTTTATTCAACACAAAAATCCGCAGAGTGTAAATTACAAATACTTGGCTAACAATTAATCAAGGATGATGAGAGACGATCGTGGCCGGTAGGAACGCTTTCAGATTACCTTCGTTCGCATTCTTCGGTGGTTCATTCCTCGTGACGACAGCGTTGAACCCGTTGTGATCGTCGGCGGTGTATGTCACCGTCCTGATCGCCCCGTCGGCTTCGACGACCGAGTACTCGCCTTTGACAGTGTCACCGTCCCGTTCTTCCCAAGCGGACTTCGTGTCGCCGGTGTATCCGTCGAGGACGCCGTAGTTAAACGAGTACCTCGGATACGCCTGCAATTCAAATAAAAAATGATTAATTTCTTAATCATGGCAGAGTTTAAGAAGCTGATAATAATTAATGATAAAAAAAACGGTAAGGATTCATAAGTGTGAAATTTTTTAGACTTAGTAGCCTAGTTAATAATTATAATTTTTATATGAATTGTGAATTATTTATGAATCACCGTGTATTCCTTTTCAGCCCTGGAGTCAGTCGCTACGACAGCTGAGGCTGTTTTAAAAATCGGCGGAGCTACGTAGACCAACGAGGACGTCTTCGGTAAAGGCCTGTAAGAAATCGGCGCGGAAACCCTCACATAAGTGGGAACCACCGGTTGAGTTCGTTCAATTGATTTCAGGGCACAAGTCACCGGAACCAGGTCACCGTTCGCAGAAATCGCCTCCACCGGGGCGCAAGGGAATCTCCTAAAAAAGTAATTCAATTCTTATTTAAATAACATATCTTCTCTGTCTGTAAAATAAATGATAGATGATTGTAATTGGTTTTACTGCTGGAGAACGCCGGCGATTGTCAGTCTCAGACAGCACAGGATAACGATCTGCAAATTAATTACAAGATCGAATTAACGAACCGACGAGATTTAGATTAGATCGATTTAATTGTAGTTAGAAGTATAGAAAGTTTACTGGGAATCGGCTACCGGTTAAAAGCATTAATCACGCGTGTCACGATTGGGATTCGAAAGGATCGACGCGCGTCTGCCGCGCGAACCATTGCGCAAGGCTCCGTCGATGTAAGGACGGATTAACAGAGGAGCTAAAGGGGACTGTAGCTACGGGCCCTGACGATCCAAAGGGCCCCTCGAGCTCGAATAAAAAAATACTATATTGCACGTTAATCATTTAATAAAATTTAAATTTAAATTAAATTGTGCAATTTATTAATTTGTGCAATTTAATTGTGCAAAATCTAGATTAGTAGCTTAAATAATAATTACAATTTTTATAACATGACAGAACCGATGCATGATAGGTTTAGTTTTATTAATTTTACGCAGGCAATATGAATGGAAATTTACATATGTGGGCCTTATTATTTAATTTTAGTCTCAGGCCTTGTGAATCTTGAATCCGTCTCTGTGTGATGCCGCTGATGCGCTTTGAGAGGAGTGCCGCAACGCGCACGTGCGCGTAGGCGCTTCCAGCGGTTCTCCAATACGATTTTTAATTAAACAAAGTGAAAACTTGCCCCGCAATTAATATAAACTGCAATAAACTCGGGAATCGAAAGAAGATTTACAGACTTTGTGTCTCGTTTTAAAAAAAAATGATTGCTAAGTGAAGATTTTGACAAAAGGGGTAAGAGACGTTTGTAGAGGTTCTTCTTGTTAACTGGGAACCCTGGGAGTCGGTAGATCGTTAAGCAACCGCACTTTCAACGGGAGACGCGAATAGAAAAAATGAAACCTTCGTTCTTAAGAAATATTATTTTTTATAATCAAGTTTAGTTAATAAAAATGTGGACTTACCTTGTCGGCGATGCTTTTATAAAATTGCCAATGCATGTTTCAAGCACAAAATCGCAGTCTTCATGAAACTTTGCAAAATCCACTTCGACCTCTTTTAAATTTAATCATCAATTAAGAATAACTCATATTAATATGAAAGTCGATAATTATAATTGATTAAACACTTGAGATTTCATAAGTAAATTCGATGACATAAGAGGATGCTAAGAGACTTTCACGGTAGTCCTTCGAAGAATAGAACATCAGCATCCACCGCATCTTTATATACTGTTTCTACTGGGTGATTCAAATCATTAATATGTCTGATTAAGGTCTAAGCTATAATTGAAATCCACGAACATTTGCTAAAGATCATTAATATATTTAACTGCGAAATAAGTCACTTTAATTAAATATAGGAGGTATAATGTATGAGAATTCGTTTCATAGTTTGTTTAATTGTTCGTAGTATGTTTCGAGTAATTCATTCACCCGGTATGTACGTTCACTTACATTTTTTGGATCTCTCTTTGTACGAACCGTGGGAACGTCTTTACCCATCGCGTTTTAACTATAAATGCTATTTTATGGCGATATTTATATTTCGTTTTGTACTTGGGTCTAATATTGCTTAACATTTAAGAAGAATCTCTTAATAGCTATACTAATAGTCAATTGTTTCTCCGGCGTTTCAAATTACAAATTAAAGACAGACAGTGTAGATGAAATTTTGCCTAATCATACAGTAGCTCATAATTCACTTTCTTCATATCTACTAATTGTAATTTGTCTCCAGGGTTTCAAAATCAACTTACGAATTAAAGATAGACCGTGTAAATGAAATTTCATCTTATATTCTGGCTTAATTATGGAAACATTTCTTTCCCTTAATTCAAGAATCTAAATTTAACACCTATTATTATATTAACTATAGTTTGTCCCCGGCGTTTCAGAATCAACAAATTAAAGACGAAGAAGTAGAAATAGAAATGAAATTAGTTGGAATGAATGGTCATCAGTAGAAATTAAATAAAATCTCTAATATTATTTTCTAAGAAAGGATCGATGAGGCAAAACATGGAAATACAATTTGAATCTATGATACAATAGAAGTACAACGTATTTAAACTTTATTCTTATTCAACAATTCTTCCGCTTTCTTCCTCGCGGCTTCGACTTCTTCTTCCGTTACTGTCGGTGGTAAACCATATTCCTTCTCGTCCTTCATGATACTCGCCAATTTCTCAGCCTTCTCGACGTAAAACGATTTCTGTTGTTCTTTCAATTCAGCTTTATAGGCGTCCAGCTTCTTCTGCTTAAGGTTGTCGCAGTGAATCTGCGTCAACTTTCTAATCGAATCTTTCCTCGATACGTGACCGAAACGTCTGCAATTAATTAAACATTAATTAGATAATAATATTAAATTAAAAATTAAGATCAATAATAAATTATCAGTAGAAGTTGTTTGTCTATGTAAAAACCTAGCACACGATTCTTCTTATAAAATTCAACAAAAAGATCGTCAGGTATTATAAAATGAAATGTATCTTACTCCGGCGGTCCTACGTAGATTAGATTTAGATTCTCTAGGACCCATTCGAATC
>SMSR01008238.1:0-20576 GCA_019453355.1 Ceratina japonica
GGTAATTTACTATTAATATAACTGTAAATTTTATTTAGAAAACTATGCACAGAAGATATAAAAAATAAAAATGTGCAATTATAATTTTTAAAATGCAAAACGCACTGGTAATACGAATTTTTATACTAATTAACGTGTCTTGACAATTTTTACTGTATTCGTACCTTTTTATAGACTGCAGACTTTAATTAGAAAAATATGCATAGAAGATATAAAAAGAAAATGTGCAATTATGACTTTTAAAATGCAAAAGAAAATTTTCTGCGTTAATGATACGAATTTGTAACTAATTAAGTCTTGGCAATTTTTAATGAATTCGTACGTTTTCATAGACTGCAGATTTTAGTTAGAAAAATATGTACAGAATAAAAACAAGTGAAATTATGATTTTTAAATGCAAAACAGAATTTTCTGCATTGCTAATACAAATAATAAATATCAACAATATTACGTTTATTAAATTTCCCTCTAAATGCAGAATGCCTGCAGTCTACTAATTAATTGTAATTTATCAAAAGACGTATAAAAGCCGTTCTGACATAAAAATAATTTCCACGAATTTATTTAGTTTTTTCCACGCCTGTGTGCGTTTTGTATTGTACGGATTCGTAAAATCAGGGTGAAATCTGGTATCCCTTTCAACGTTAAATGGAAATTAACTCGTGAAAAAGTAGGTCCGCTTCGCGTTTAAAAAATGATGGGGAACGTGCGGCGGAGGTAAATTGTAACTGACGAGAGATATCCTGCTTTTTCATCCGTTTAAATTAATCTGAAATTCTGTTTGCGAACTCTGATTCGAGCGAGGAAGAACGGAGGAGAGGAAGCTGCGCTCGAGTGGCGTCGACAATCGGTCAATGAAGAAGACAGGGGAAAATAAGCGAGTGGCTGCTGTCGTCCGGGGGAAAGAAACACGGAGAAAACGCGAAAGTATCAGACGACCGTATATAAAACGAGTTCTCCAGTATTCCCTTTTTCCACCGGCTTTCCAACTTCGACGTACCGCATCCCGCGAGTCGTGGAACGTCCCCCGAATCTCCTCGACATTTCTAGAGTCCTAACGAACCGTAGATAAAAAATAAACTCGTGCAATAAAAAAATCTCAATTCTTGCACTCGATATCGTTTATAATTAATCCCTAGGGACGATCGTTCCTTAAATCACTAGAAATACTCGAATGATATTCCTATTTCGATAAATGAGACGCGAGGAAGAACTTATCGCCGATTTTAAGGGCTGTTCTCCATCTTCTTTCGAAAAATCTCAATTCTTGCACTCGATGTCGTTAATAATTCATCCCTAGGGACGATCGTTCCTTAAATCACTAGAAATACTCGAATGATATTCCTATTTCGATAAATGAGACGCGAGGAAGAACTTATCGCCGATTTTAAGGGCTGTTCTCCATCTTTTTTCGAAAAATCTCAATCCTTGCACTCGATATCGTTTATAATTAATCCCTAGGGACGATCATTACTTAAATCACTAGAAATACTCGAATGATATTCCTATTTCGATAAATGAGACGCGAGGAAGAACTTATCGCCGATTTTAAGGGTTGTTCTCCATCTTTTTTCGAAAAATCTCAATTCTTGCACTCGATGTCGTTAATAATTAATCCCTAGGGACGATCGTTCCTTAAATCACTAGAAATACTCGAATGATATTCTTATTTCGATAAATGAGACGCGAGGAAGAACTTATCGCCGATTTTAAGGGTTGTTCTCCATCTTTTTTCGAAAAATCTCAATTCTTGCACTCGATGTCGTTAATAATTAATCCCTAGGGACGATCATTACTTAAATCACTAGAAATACTCGAATAATATTCCTATTTCAACAAACGAGACGCGAGAAAGAACTTATCGCCGATTTTAAGGGCTGATCCCCATTTCTTTTTGAAAAATCTCAGTTCTTGCACACGATATAATTAATAATAAATAATAAATATATAATTCATCATAAAAAATCGCGATTCTTCCACTCGATGTTGTTAACAATTAATCCCTAGGTATCGGATCATTCCTTATATCACTAGAAATACTCGAAAGATATTCCTATTTCGACGAACCAAATGCGAGGAAGGTACCGCTGATTTCAAGGGTCATTTCTTTCTCTTCATTTCTTTTCGAAAAATCTCAATTCTTCCACTCGATATAATCAATAATTAATAATAAATCCATAATTAATTATAAAAAATCGCGATTCTTCCACTCGATATCATTCATAATTAATCCCTAGGCATCCGATCATTCCTCAAATCACTAGAAATACTCAACCGATATTCCTCTTTCAACAAACGATACGCGAGAAAGAACGTATCGCCGATTTCAAGGGCCGTTCTCCATTTCTATTCCCATGATTTCCGCAGGAAGGGTCCGGCGAAATTTTTACCCCGCGTCTCGAAGGAAATTTCCTCGTGGACAGTTTAATATCACTAAAAGCTTTTTAATAAACAGTCTTTGAGCTCATCGGTGCGGCTGGTTGGTTGCGTAAGAATACGGCCGACGTGCAGGGAAGCTTCTCATGAGAATCTCGCCCTCCCGCCCTTCCGCGCTCCCCGACGCGCCGCGGAGGCAAGGGCGGGTGTGGGAACGTGGAAAATTCAATGCGAGAGACGAGAGGAGAGGAGATCGAGGCCGGGGGGAGGAAAAAATTTGGAGGAAGAATCGTGATACGATGGGAATGGAATTAAAACGAGAAGAGGGAATATACCGGGGCGGAATGTGGTCAGAACGGAGAGGAGAGGAGAGGAGAGAGGGGGGCATTGTGACTGAAATAAAAAGGAAAACCGTGGCCGGGTGAAACAAAAGTTGAGCCGATGAAAAAATAAAAGAGGAGAGCGAAGCCGGAGGAACGAAAACACGTAAAGCAAACAGCGTGCAAGTCAGCGAGGAGACGCGGCCGGGAGAAGGAAACTGGAAACGACGAGAAATGAAGAAAGGAATAATGGAAAAAAAAAACCGGTGACACTAATGGAGGGCAAAAAAAAAAGACGGAGTGGACCGAGAAGATTAAAAGAAAATTGGATTATGCGTTTCACTGAGATTGTAATCCAATGCAACAGGAATCAAATGTACGACCGCGGGACGAAGTTGAATTAAAAGGAGCAAGTCCGGCTTACAAAGTGGCGCGCAGAAAATATTGGCTCGTCCGCGGAATTTCGATTTTTACCAAATTCGACCGGGACACGTTTTACCGTATCAGCGATTTCGACGAGGCCAGAACAACACTATGATAATTCATCGCTTAGAAATAAATAATTTCTCAGCGTCAGAATAATTACAAAATAAATAAATGTACACACGAAAATTTTCCACAGTGAACTACAAACTTCTGTGACAATCGATAAAAAATTGTGGTTTGAAACCCGAGAGAAGGCAAAGGGTCGTTATTTATTTTACGAAGTAGGTAAGACACACGATATTGTCCCTTTTCGCGTTTTCCACCCGAACCCTTGCCCACCGTTTCCAGCCTTTTCTACGAAAAGCATAAATTACCGTGGAGAATTATGGCGAAATGACACGCGAGATCTCGGTCGCTTATCTCTCTCTCTCTCTCTCTCTCTCTCTCTCGATTGCGCCCCGAGAAAAAGGGGTTCTCTCTCACATGAGCATTTTTATATACGGCCGTCGCGACCTCGGGGGCGGCGTTACGTAATTACCAGAGGGAAACATCGGCCGATCTCGAGATTGCCGACGCTATTATTTCCCGTTGTTTCGCGCGTCGAACCGCGACGTCCGTCGTCTCGTAATTGAAATTTGATTCCATGAATCGGTCCCGTTTCGGTGTAATTTTAAGCTCCGCCTCGTGTAACAACCCCTCCGGGCTCCGATTTTAATCTACTCCCAACGTATTTCGGAATTACACCACTGAGCATTGTCACGTATTTTTAAATTCGACATTATTCACGCACAGAATTTAATGTGCATTTAAAAGCTCGTTAAAAAAATTGAGAAGAATGTGTTAATTACGTGTGTTACACATTAAGGCCACGTCCGACTGATGAAATTTACCGTGGAGTATAATGTTCACGGTAGAAGAAATTGAATAACTCGTGCTGAACCGCGTGGCGTCCAGAAATTAAAACTCGGCGAAGTAGAGAAAGTTAAACGGGAAGGAACTCTCGTCCTGGAAGTAAAGGAAGCAGCAATTACAACGTGTTTATCTCCGGAAATTTTCCCGGAGTCAATTACAGACGAGGAATCTGTTAAAACTTTTAAAGAAAACCTGAACGTTCATCCAAAGCGACGTAATTATCTCTCTTAAACAAAAAAGAAAAAAAAGAATACACTGTACAATTAAATTAAAAAAAAAGGGAACGTACCTAGGAACTCCGAAAAATCCCATAAAACTCGAGCGTTCGAACCTCATTTCGACGTGGAGGCACAAGCGGGGGAAACACGAGCGGTTCGATCGAGAGATCGGCTCGATCGCGAGCACGAACGGAGCGAGGAGAGAGGAGGACTCGAGGATCCTCGCGCGCGGACGATCGACCGGGAACTGAAAAGGCAGAGGGTTCGAAGGACTGTCATGCGCCCCTGATTCCGTTTCGGCCGCTGTTCAGACTCCACCCACCTTCATTCATCCACGAAGGGAATTACCAGCCGCTGCTTTTCATTATTCCGGGTCTCAACGTGCAGCTTTGCCCCGTGGCCTCGTAGCCAACCCCCGGGAAAAGGGAAAGTTGCGCGGCCCTGTTCCGAGTCTCCGCTGCCCGGAGGACGCCGTCACCCCGAGTGGGGAACTTCCGGGCACGAGCGTACTTTTCAAAATTACGAAACTTGCAATCTTTCATATAATATAATTCATGATTCAACTCAGTAAAACGTGATTAAGATTGATAAAATTACAGAAATAATTCTGATTACAGAAATAATTCAGATTTGTGAATTTATGATGGAATTGATTGATCTTTTTTTCCTGGAAGAACGAAATTCGAGATCCTGACCGCACCCCGAGTTGGGAACTTCCGGGCACGAGCGAACTTTTCAAAATTACGAAACTTGCAATCTTTCATATAATATAATTCATGATTCAACTCAATAAAACGTAATTAAGATTGATAAAATTACAGAAATAATTCTGATTACAGAAATAATTCAGATTTCAGAATTTATGATCGATTTTCATTGACCTTTTTTTCCTGGAAGAACGAAATTCGAGATCCTGACCGCGAGTGGGGAACTTCCGGGGACGAGCGTACTTTTCAAAATTACGAAACTTGCAATCTTTCATATAATATAATTCATGATTCAACTCAGTAAAACGTGATTAAGATTGATAAAATTACAGAAATAATTCTGATTACAGAAATAATTCAGATTTCAGAATTTATGATCGATTTTCATTGATCTCTTTTTCCTGGAAGAACGAAATTCGAGATCCTGACCGCGACTGGGGAACTTCCGGGCACGAGCGTACTTTTCAAATTTACCAAACGAAACTTGCAATCTTCCATATAATATAATTCATGATTCAACTCAATAAAACGTAATTAAGATTGATAAAATTACAGAAACAATTCTGATTACAGAAATAATTCAGATTTCAGAATTTATGATCGATTTTCATTGATTTTTTTTTTCCTGGAAGAACAAAATTCGAGATCCTGACCGCGAGTGGGGAACTTCCGGGCACAAGCGTACTTTTCAAAATTACGAAACTTGCAATCTTTCATATAATATAATTCATGATTCAACTCAATAAAACGTGAATAAGATTGATAAAATGACAGAAATAATTCAGATTTCAGAATTTATGATCGATTTTCATTGATCTTTTTTTCCTGGAAGAACGAAATTCGAGATCCTGATCGCGAGTGGAAAACTTCCGGGCACAAGCGTACTTTTCAAAATTACGAAACGAAACTTACAATCTTCCATATAATATAATTCATGATTCAACTCAATAAAACGTGATTAAGATTGATAAAATTACAGAAATAATTCTGATTACAGAAATAATTCAGATTTCAGAATTTATGATCGATTTTCATTTATCTCTTTTCCTGGAAGAACGAAATTCGAGATCCTGACCATAAATCGAAGATTGGACGAGGGAGACGGTACGAAACGGATGAAAATTCTGGTGCGGAGGGGTTCCCAGGCAAGAAGCCAACCGATGGAAATCGGAAGAAGGTGGCTACACGTGAAAAGCTCCTGTTGCCGCGTGTCACGGGGCCAGAGGCAGCTGCACCTGGCGTGGCAGCTGTTAGAAACCGTCCGTTACCTGGTTCGCCAGCACCTGTTCGGATTGCGTGCCGCGTGGACCTTCGAGGACTGCCCATAGCAACACATGGCGCTGAGAGCAGGAGAAAAACCTGAACACTGACTATTAACGGGGGGAGGCCCACTGATATATGCCCATTTCACAGTCGATCCTTTGAACAACGGAACCAGCTCCTTCTGCCACTCTTTACAACAAGATATTCTCATATTATTCCTTCCTCTACTTATATATTTATATATATTCTAAAATATGGATGGCCAATTCAAGGGCTACTGACAATGACGTCCACAGGCCCAGAAATTTCATTATGTTATCAAATAAAGAATTTATTTTCATTTTTGTATATCCCACTTACAACAATTTTTAAAAATTTCCTGTTATGAATCATATAATAAATTAATCTCTCTACAAAAAATTGATTTTTTAACTCGTTATGCTAAAAGATAAGGCTGTTCAATTCAAAGGCTACTGATAGTGAGGTCCTCAGACCCAAAAATTTCACTATATTGTCGAATAAAGAAACTTATAAATTTTACCCTCTATTTTCATTTTTGTAAATCCTAACTAAAGCAATTTTTTAAAATTTCCTATTGTACATCATATAATAAATTAATCTCTCTCCAAAAAATTAATTTCTTAACTCGTTATGCTCCATACTCAAAAATAAGACTGCTCAATTTAAAGGTTACTAACGGTGAAGTCCACAGGCCCAAAAACTTCACTATATTATCCAATAAAAAAGCTTAAAAATTGTACCCTTTATTTTCATTTTTGTAAATCACACCTATAGCAACTTTTAAAAATTTCCTATTATGCATCATATAATAAACTAATTTCTCTCCAAAAAATTGATCTTTCGACTCGTTATGCTCTATGCTAAAAAATAAGGCTACCAAATTCAAAGACAGTGAAGTCCACAGGCCCAAAAACTTCACCATATTATCCAATAAAGAAACTTAAAAACGTTACCCTTTATTTTCATTTCTATAAATTCCATCTACAATAATTTTAAAAAATTTCCTGTCATAAATCATATAATAAATCAATCCCTCTACAAAAAACAGATTTCCTAACTCAATCAATATAAAAAAAAATGATTCATCTCCGAAATACATACATAATGTAAATGTACTTTTAATTTGTAATTATATGACACGGTATATTTTGAAATAATTCTTTGAAGAAGAGCGGAGGCAGTGTTTGATGCGTGGACAATAATAAAGGCATCGCGTGTGCATAATTATCTGGCGTACTTTCCTGGAATTAATTTCAAGCTTCGCTAAGGGAAGAGCGTTCTTTTTTTCACCCTCGGCCCGACGATCTAGCTGCAAGCTTCACCCCCTGCCGTGTCGCGCGGTTATTTAGGAAGCACGAGAACTTCGTCACCGGCGAAAGGGGCTCTAAAAGAAACGCGCGTCGCGACGCGGAATTCCACGGTTTTTGCCCGGAACGGGTTTTCACGTGCAATTTTAAAGCTGCGACTTCTCCCCCCCAAGATTAAACGCTCGAAACTTTCATAAAACGCTTCCGCATCAATTCCGAGCTAAATCTCCTATAAATATCAAATGCGCGAGGCGGATTGCCACCTCGTGTTACGTGATTTCATTTGGTTTTATTTAAAACCGGCATCTGCTCTCTTTCGAAGAGATCGATAATTCGACTGGGACACCGTTTCGTAATCTTCGAGCGGCTAATTAGATTCCAAAATGTAGGAAATATCGTTCTTTTAAGTAATTTATGTGCGTGGAAAATCGTGCTTTGTGCCATCGAAGAAATTACTGAAGAGTGACAGGTTTATGGAATTTTGCCTCGGAAGAAAAAATCTGAAATTTTTTATACCTTCTAGAATATATTATCGAAGTAAGAAATAGAAAGCAAAATACTCGTCGGTACTGAATAATTGCTGAATAAATAAAAAATGAAAGTTCTAACTCCATTAGTTGAGAAATAATCGACGATGAACAAATTAATTAATTGATTACTCCTGAAATATCCGAGTTAGAAAAAAATTCTATACGACCTTTTTCACAGGGAATAACAGTACCTACAACTTTTATTTGAAGCGTTTTTCGAAATTCCGACTAAAAAGAATTTTTTATTTTTCTGAGATTTTTCCAAGGGGTACCCCTTCAGATTTCGCGAAAATATCGTTTTTTGAAAATAACTGCTTACACGTTGACGCTACCGAAAAATGTTTGAAACAAATGTTGTAGGTACTATCAACAGCAATAACTTTTATATAAAACATTTTTTTCTAGCATCGATAGTTTACAAGTTTTTCACAAAAAACGAAAAATCAGTTTTTTACAAAATACTCGTAAACTATCGACGATAGCGAAAAATGATTTAGGTAAAATTTGTAGCTTTATTCGTCAGCTATAAACAAGATCGGATGCAATTTTCGCGTACGTTCAACGGTTTAGGAATAATTGCGGAAAAACGAAATATTTTGCTAAAAGTTTCCTGATTTTATGGTCGAATAGCTAGATTTCTTCAGTATCAATAAAATGACAATTAATCGCTCATAACTCATTAAATACCGGAGTTAGGAGAAAATTGTATACCATCTTTCTTGTAGCTAGTAACAGTACCTACAACTTTTACTTGAAGCGTTTTTCGAAATTCCGAGAAAAAGAAATTTTCGAATTTTTCCAAGAGGGTACCCCTTCAGATTCTTCGAAATTCTCGTTTTTTGTTAATAACTCTTTACCAATTACCGCTAGTGAAAAATGTTTCGAATGAAAGTTGTAGGTACCGTCAAAAGCTAAAAGTTTCATGTGAAACATTTTTTTCTACCGTCAATAGTTAAGAAGTAATTTGCAATAAACTGTTTTTACATTTTTTTAAACATATTCGTTAATTAGTGACGATAGCGAAAAGTGTTTCGGATAAAAGTTATAGCTCTAGTTATCAGCTACAAAAAAGCTCTCTAGCAATTTCTCTGTAGGTCCCATAGTTTAGGAGTAATTAAAGAAAAACGAAATTTGTTGTCAAAAGTTTACTGTTTCGACAGTAGAATGCCCAGATTTTATCAGAACCCATAAAATACCAATTAATCATACTTAACTCATTAAATATCGAAGTTAGAAGAAAAATGCATAGAACCTTTCTCATAGATAACGTCAGTGCCTACAACTTCTATATAAAAATTTTTTCGCTAGCATCTACCAATTACCATAAAAAAGCGACTATACTTCGAGTTCCATTCGCTGTCCCAACGATTACAGAGGCATTGCCATTCTTTAATATTATCTCCTCGGTATGTGCACGTTACATCCATCGAGGTTTCAATAAACTATGTGAGATGGCGCGAACATTAACTTTGCCACACTGCAACCTCGACATTATTACCTTTCCCTGAATAATAAATAAATTCTATAAAATAATTCGAAATATCAAATATTTTCATAAAACTAGATTCCTAGCATTTTCCACTTTGAACACTAATCCCATTATCAATCTCCTATGAATAATACCAATCAATATAGTATCATACTAATAATCTACTGGCAGTTGCTGTCGTCCGTGAAACTAGTTTACGTAACAATTCAATCTAAAATTTCCGATTTCATTCTAATTACTTTTAACGTAATAATTTTAACCGGACGAAACCGAATAGAAATAAACGTGTTAAACGTCGCCGAAGCCTTATCAATATCGTATTTGCAGTGGCAGATGATACGCGATGACATCGTTAAAACATTGATAAGGCGAATGAATAGCAGTGACCGGAGTTTATTTTTATTCAAACTCGCCGCATACATTGTTTCTGTGTACTTTGGCCGGGGTCTTGCTTTCCTATCTTTAAAACGCAAAACTATAGTTTACTAACAGTCCTCTCGCGGAATTATGACGTTCAACGTTAGGCAACCGTGTTTGTTTTAAACTAAAATCTTATACAGAATTCGTGAGTAAACATAAATGAATTTAAACGTAAATTTATGAAACGTTTGGGTCATCGATTGGATCTTAAAAAATGATTTATTCATTCCGTTGTAAGAAACAAAACTATATTTTACTAACAATCCTCTCGCGGAATTATGACGTCCAACGTTAGGCAACCGTGTTTGTTTTAAACTAAAATCTCGTACAGAATTTTTGAGTGAACATAAATGAATTTAAACATAAATTTATGAAACGTTTGGGTCATCGATCGGGTCTTAAAAAATGATTTACTCGTTCAGTTGTAAGAAATAAAACTATATTTTATTAAAAGTCCTCTCGAGGAATTATGACGTTTAAAATTGAGCAACCGCGTCAATTTTCAACTAAAATTTCGTATAAAATTTTTGAGTGAACATAAATGAATTTAAACGTAAATTTATGAAACGTTTGGGTCATCGATCGGGTCTTAAAAAATGATTTACTCGTTCAGTTGTAAGAAATAAAACTATATTTTATTAAAAGTCCTCTCGAGGAATTATGACGTTTAAAATTGAGCAATCGCGTCAATTTTCAACTAAAATTTCGTATAAAATTTTTGAGTGAACATAAATGAATTTAAACGTAAATTTATGAAACGTTTGGGTCATCGATCGGGTCTTAAAAAATGATTTACTCGTTCAGTTGTAAGAAATAAAACTATATTTTATTAAAAGTCCTCTCGAGGAATTATGACGTTTAAAATTGAGCAATCGCGTCAATTTTCAACTAAAATTTCGTATAAAATTTTTGAGTGAACATAAATGAATTTAAACGTAAATTTATGAAACGTTTGGGTCATCGATCGGGTCTTAAAAAATGATTTACTCGTTCAGTTGTAAGAAATAAAACTATATTTTATTAAAAGTCCTCTCGAGGAATTATGACGTTTAAAATTGAGCAACCGCGTCAATTTTCAACTAAAATTTCGTATAAAATTTTTGAGTGAACATAAATGAATTTAAACGTAAATTTATGAAACGTTTGGGTCATCGATCGGGTCTTAAAAAATGATTTACTCGTTCAGTTGTAAGAAATAAAACTATATTTTATTAAAAGTCCTCTCGAGGAATTATGACGTTTAAAATTGAGCAATCGCGTCAATTTTCAACTAAAATTTCGTATAAAATTTTTGAGTGAACATAAATGAATTTAAACGTAAATTTATGAAACGTTTGGGTCATCGATCGGGTCTTAAAAAATGATTTACTCGTTCAGTTGTAAGAAATAAAACTATATTTTATTAAAAGTCCTCTCGAGGAATTATGACGTTTAAAATTGAGCAATCGCGTCAATTTTCAACTAAAATTTCGTATAAAATTTTTGAGTGAACATAAATGAATTTAAACGTAAATTTATGAAACGTTTGGGTCATCGATCGGGTCTTAAAAAATGATTTACTCGTTCAGTTGTAAGAAATAAAACTATATTTTATTAAAAGTCCTCTCGAGGAATTATGACGTTTAAAATTGAGCAACCGCGTCAATTTTCAACTAAAATTTCGTATAAAATTTTTGAGTGAACATAAATGAATTTAAACGTAAATTTATGAAACGTTTGGGTCATCGATCGGGTCTTAAAAAATGATTTACTCGTTCAGTTGTAAGAAATAAAACTATATTTTATTAAAAGTCCTCTCGAGGAATTATGACGTTTAAAATTGAGCAATCGCGTCAATTTTCAACTAAAATTTCGTATAAAATTTTTGAGTGAACATAAATGAATTTAAACGTAAATTTATGAAACGTTTGGGTCATCGATCGGGTCTTAAAAAATGATTTACTCGTTCAGTTGTAAGAAATAAAACTATATTTTATTAAAAGTCCTCTCGAGGAATTATGACGTTTAAAATTGAGCAATCGCGTCAATTTTCAACTAAAATTTCGTATAAAATTTTTGAGTGAACATAAATGAATTTAAACGTAAATTTATGAAACGTTTGGGTCATCGATCGGGTCTTAAAAAATGATTTACTCGTTCAGTTGTAAGAAATAAAACTATATTTTATTAAAAGTCCTCTCGAGGAATTATGACGTTTAAAATTGAGCAACCGCGTCAATTTTCAACTAAAATTTCGTATAAAATTTTTGAGTGAACATAAATGAATTTAAACGTAAATTTATGAAACGTTTGGGTCATCGATCGGGTCTTAAAAAATGATTTACTCGTTCAGTTGTAAGAAATAAAACTATATTTTATTAAAAGTCCTCTCGAGGAATTATGACGTTTAAAATTGAGCAATCGCGTCAATTTTCAACTAAAATTTCGTATAAAATTTTTGAGTGAACATAAATGAATTTAAACGTAAATTTATGAAACGTTTGGGTCATCGATCGGGTCTTAAAAAATGATTTACTCGTTCAGTTGTAAGAAATAAAACTATATTTTATTAAAAGTCCTCTCGAGGAATTATGACGTTTAAAATTGAGCAATCGCGTCAATTTTCAACTAAAATTTCGTATAAAATTTTTGAGTGAACATAAATGAATTTAAACGTAAATTTATGAAACGTTTGGGTCATCGATCGGGTCTTAAAAAATGATTTACTCGTTCAGTTGTAAGAAATAAAACTATATTTTATTAAAAGTCCTCTCGAGGAATTATGACGTTTAAAATTGAGCAACCGCGTCAATTTTCAACTAAAATTTCGTATAAAATTTTTGAGTGAACATAAATGAATTTAAACGTAAATTTATGAAACGTTTGGGTCATCGATCGGGTCTTAAAAAATGATTTACTCGTTCAGTTGTAAGAAATAAAACTATATTTTATTAAAAGTCCTCTCGAGGAATTATGACGTTTAAAATTGAGCAATCGCGTCAATTTTCAACTAAAATTTCGTATAAAATTTTTGAGTGAACATAAATGAATTTAAACGTAAATTTATGAAACGTTTGGGTCATCGATCGGGTCTTAAAAAATGATTTACTCGTTCAGTTGTAAGAAATAAAACTATATTTTATTAAAAGTCCTCTCGAGGAATTATGACGTTTAAAATTGAGCAATCGCGTCAATTTTCAACTAAAATTTCGTATAAAATTTTTGAGTGAACATAAATGAATTTAAACGTAAATTTATGAAACGTTTGGGTCATCGATCGGGTCTTAAAAAATGATTTACTCGTTCAGTTGTAAGAAATAAAACTATATTTTATTAAAAGTCCTCTCGAGGAATTATGACGTTTAAAATTGAGCAACCGCGTCAATTTTCAACTAAAATTTCGTATAAAATTTTTGAGTGAACATAAATGAATTTAAACGTAAATTTATGAAACGTTTGGGTCATCGATCGGGTCTTAAAAAATGATTTACTCGTTCAGTTGTAAGAAATAAAACTATATTTTATTAAAAGTCCTCTCGAGGAATTATGACGTTTAAAATTGAGCAATCGCGTCAATTTTCAACTAAAATTTCGTATAAAATTTTTGAGTGAACATAAATGAATTTAAACGTAAATTTATGAAACGTTTGGGTCATCGATCGGGTCTTAAAAAATGATTTACTCGTTCAGTTGTAAGAAATAAAACTATATTTTATTAAAAGTCCTCTCGAGGAATTATGACGTTTAAAATTGAGCAATCGCGTCAATTTTCAACTAAAATTTCGTATAAAATTTTTGAGTGAACATAAATGAATTTAAACGTAAATTTATGAAACGTTTGGGTCATCGATCGGGTCTTAAAAAATGATTTACTCGTTCAGTTGTAAGAAATAAAACTATATTTTATTAAAAGTCCTCTCGAGGAATTATGACGTTTAAAATTGAGCAACCGCGTCAATTTTCAACTAAAATTTCGTATAAAATTTTTGAGTGAACATAAATGAATTTAAACGTAAATTTATGAAACGTTTGGGTCATCGATCGGGTCTTAAAAAATGATTTACTCGTTCAGTTGTAAGAAATAAAACTATATTTTATTAAAAGTCCTCTCGAGGAATTATGACGTTTAAAATTGAGCAATCGCGTCAATTTTCAACTAAAATTTCGTATAAAATTTTTGAGTGAACATAAATGAATTTAAACGTAAATTTATGAAACGTTTGGGTCATCGATCGGGTCTTAAAAAATGATTTACTCGTTCAGTTGTAAGAAATAAAACTATATTTTATTAAAAGTCCTCTCGAGGAATTATGACGTTTAAAATTGAGCAATCGCGTCAATTTTCAACTAAAATTTCGTATAAAATTTTTGAGTGAACATAAATGAATTTAAACGTAAATTTATGAAACGTTTGGGTCATCGATCGGGTCTTAAAAAATGATTTACTCGTTCAGTTGTAAGAAATAAAACTATATTTTATTAAAAGTCCTCTCGAGGAATTATGACGTTTAAAATTGAGCAACCGCGTCAATTTTCAACTAAAATTTCGTATAAAATTTTTGAGTGAACATAAATGAATTTAAACGTAAATTTATGAAACGTTTGGGTCATCGATCGGGTCTTAAAAAATGATTTACTCGTTCAGTTGTAAGAAATAAAACTATATTTTATTAAAAGTCCTCTCGAGGAATTATGACGTTTAAAATTGAGCAATCGCGTCAATTTTCAACTAAAATTTCGTATAAAATTTTTGAGTGAACATAAATGAATTTAAACGTAAATTTATGAAACGTTTGGGTCATCGATCGGGTCTTAAAAAATGATTTACTCGTTCAGTTGTAAGAAATAAAACTATATTTTATTAAAAGTCCTCTCGAGGAATTATGACGTTTAAAATTGAGCAATCGCGTCAATTTTCAACTAAAATTTCGTATAAAATTTTTGAGTGAACATAAATGAATTTAAACGTAAATTTATGAAACGTTTGGGTCATCGATCGGGTCTTAAAAAATGATTTACTCGTTCAGTTGTAAGAAATAAAACTATATTTTATTAAAAGTCCTCTCGAGGAATTATGACGTTTAAAATTGAGCAACCGCGTCAATTTTCAACTAAAATTTCGTATAAAATTTTTGAGTGAACATAAATGAATTTAAACGTAAATTTATGAAACGTTTGGGTCATCGATCGGGTCTTAAAAAATGATTTACTCGTTCAGTTGTAAGAAATAAAACTATATTTTATTAAAAGTCCTCTCGAGGAATTATGACGTTTAAAATTGAGCAATCGCGTCAATTTTCAACTAAAATTTCGTATAAAATTTTTGAGTGAACATAAATGAATTTAAACGTAAATTTATGAAACGTTTGGGTCATCGATCGGGTCTTAAAAAATGATTTACTCGTTCAGTTGTAAGAAATAAAACTATATTTTATTAAAAGTCCTCTCGAGGAATTATGACGTTTAAAATTGAGCAATCGCGTCAATTTTCAACTAAAATTTCGTATAAAATTTTTGAGTGAACATAAATGAATTTAAACGTAAATTTATGAAACGTTTGGGTCATCGATCGGGTCTTAAAAAATGATTTACTCGTTCAGTTGTAAGAAATAAAACTATATTTTATTAAAAGTCCTCTCGAGGAATTATGACGTTTAAAATTGAGCAACCGCGTCAATTTTCAACTAAAATTTCGTATAAAATTTTTGAGTGAACATAAATGAATTTAAACGTAAATTTATGAAACGTTTGGGTCATCGATCGGGTCTTAAAAAATGATTTACTCGTTCAGTTGTAAGAAATAAAACTATATTTTATTAAAAGTCCTCTCGAGGAATTATGACGTTTAAAATTGAGCAATCGCGTCAATTTTCAACTAAAATTTCGTATAAAATTTTTGAGTGAACATAAATGAATTTAAACGTAAATTTATGAAACGTTTGGGTCATCGATCGGGTCTTAAAAAATGATTTACTCGTTCAGTTGTAAGAAATAAAACTATATTTTATTAAAAGTCCTCTCGAGGAATTATGACGTTTAAAATTGAGCAATCGCGTCAATTTTCAACTAAAATTTCGTATAAAATTTTTGAGTGAACATAAATGAATTTAAACGTAAATTTATGAAACGTTTGGGTCATCGATCGGGTCTTAAAAAATGATTTACTCGTTCAGTTGTAAGAAATAAAACTATATTTTATTAAAAGTCCTCTCGAGGAATTATGACGTTTAAAATTGAGCAACCGCGTCAATTTTCAACTAAAATTTCGTATAAAATTTTTGAGTGAACATAAATGAATTTAAACGTAAATTTATGAAACGTTTGGGTCATCGATCGGGTCTTAAAAAATGATTTACTCGTTCAGTTGTAAGAAATAAAACTATATTTTATTAAAAGTCCTCTCGAGGAATTATGACGTTTAAAATTGAGCAATCGCGTCAATTTTCAACTAAAATTTCGTATAAAATTTTTGAGTGAACATAAATGAATTTAAACGTAAATTTATGAAACGTTTGGGTCATCGATCGGGTCTTAAAAAATGATTTACTCGTTCAGTTGTAAGAAATAAAACTATATTTTATTAAAAGTCCTCTCGAGGAATTATGACGTTTAAAATTGAGCAATCGCGTCAATTTTCAACTAAAATTTCGTATAAAATTTTTGAGTGAACATAAATGAATTTAAACGTAAATTTATGAAACGTTTGGGTCATCGATCGGGTCTTAAAAAATGATTTACTCGTTCAGTTGTAAGAAATAAAACTATATTTTATTAAAAGTCCTCTCGAGGAATTATGACGTTTAAAATTGAGCAACCGCGTCAATTTTCAACTAAAATTTCGTATAAAATTTTTGAGTGAACATAAATGAATTTAAACGTAAATTTATGAAACGTTTGGGTCATCGATCGGGTCTTAAAAAATGATTTACTCGTTCAGTTGTAAGAAATAAAACTATATTTTATTAAAAGTCCTCTCGAGGAATTATGACGTTTAAAATTGAGCAATCGCGTCAATTTTCAACTAAAATTTCGTATAAAATTTTTGAGTGAACATAAATGAATTTAAACGTAAATTTATGAAACGTTTGGGTCATCGATCGGGTCTTAAAAAATGATTTACTCGTTCAGTTGTAAGAAATAAAACTATATTTTATTAAAAGTCCTCTCGAGGAATTATGACGTTTAAAATTGAGCAATCGCGTCAATTTTCAACTAAAATTTCGTATAAAATTTTTGAGTGAACATAAATGAATTTAAACGTAAATTTATGAAACGTTTGGGTCATCGATCGGGTCTTAAAAAATGATTTACTCGTTCAGTTGTAAGAAATAAAACTATATTTTATTAAAAGTCCTCTCGAGGAATTATGACGTTTAAAATTGAGCAACCGCGTCAATTTTCAACTAAAATTTCGTATAAAATTTTTGAGTGAACATAAATGAATTTAAACGTAAATTTATGAAACGTTTGGGTCATCGATCGGGTCTTAAAAAATGATTTACTCGTTCAGTTGTAAGAAATAAAACTATATTTTATTAAAAGTCCTCTCGAGGAATTATGACGTTTAAAATTGAGCAATCGCGTCAATTTTCAACTAAAATTTCGTATAAAATTTTTGAGTGAACATAAATGAATTTAAACGTAAATTTATGAAACGTTTGGGTCATCGATCGGGTCTTAAAAAATGATTTACTCGTTCAGTTGTAAGAAATAAAACTATATTTTATTAAAAGTCCTCTCGAGGAATTATGACGTTTAAAATTGAGCAATCGCGTCAATTTTCAACTAAAATTTCGTATAAAATTTTTGAGTGAACATAAATGAATTTAAACGTAAATTTATGAAACGTTTGGGTCATCGATCGGGTCTTAAAAAATGATTTACTCGTTCAGTTGTAAGAAATAAAACTATATTTTATTAAAAGTCCTCTCGAGGAATTATGACGTTTAAAATTGAGCAACCGCGTCAATTTTCAACTAAAATTTCGTATAAAATTTTTGAGTGAACATAAATGAATTTAAACGTAAATTTATGAAACGTTTGGGTCATCGATCGGGTCTTAAAAAATGATTTACTCGTTCAGTTGTAAGAAATAAAACTATATTTTATTAAAAGTCCTCTCGAGGAATTATGACGTTTAAAATTGAGCAATCGCGTCAATTTTCAACTAAAATTTCGTATAAAATTTTTGAGTGAACATAAATGAATTTAAACGTAAATTTATGAAACGTTTGGGTCATCGATCGGGTCTTAAAAAATGATTTACTCGTTCAGTTGTAAGAAATAAAACTATATTTTATTAAAAGTCCTCTCGAGGAATTATGACGTTTAAAATTGAGCAATCGCGTCAATTTTCAACTAAAATTTCGTATAAAATTTTTGAGTGAACATAAATGAATTTAAACGTAAATTTATGAAACGTTTGGGTCATCGATCGGGTCTTAAAAAATGATTTACTCGTTCAGTTGTAAGAAATAAAACTATATTTTATTAAAAGTCCTCTCGAGGAATTATGACGTTTAAAATTGAGCAACCGCGTCAATNTATTTTTTTTATTCCATATTCTACGTGTTAGAAAAAATTGTATTTTTTATTTTTCTGACAATAATTAGGTTTTCTAAGAAGTGTTTTATGTCAGTGAATTTCCATTGCCTTTTTCTTAAATTAAATTGAAGATTATTTTTTTTATTCCATATTCTACGTGTTAGAATAAATTGTATTTTTTATTCTTCTGAGAATAATTAGGTTTTCTAAGAAATGTTTTATGTCAGTGAATTTCCATTGCCTTTTTCTTACATTAAATTGAAGATTAGTTTTTTTATTCCATATTCTACGTGTTAGAAAAAATTGTATTTTTTATTTTTCTGACAATAATTAGGTTTTCTAAGAAATGTTTTATGTCAGTGAATTAAAATAGTTGGGGAACGTATTAAGTATTGCACGGGTCCATTCAGAAGTCCGTGGAATCTAATAATGGTTGCACACTTAAGATTAATCGGAAATAAATTAGCCTCGTTAATTACAAGTTTAATGTGCGAATGATTGAAGAAATTATAGCGCAGTTAGGCAATTTCATTGCAAAATTAACTGGAATTCAATGTCGAAATCTGTGCAATTGAGAAAATATTTTCTTCAACGATTTTACAGTATTCGGTATTTTCCAAGTAATTTCTGCGTTCCTGATTTTTTTCTGACTAATCTGTTTGGGTATTAGTGTTCGGTTTCGTCCGGATCAATTTTTCTCGATTCGCAGGTGAATTAAAAATAATGGCTAGCCGGACGAATTCCAGGAACTCGGTCTTTATTTCGTTTTTTTCCCACTTTCTCCGCTCTCGTCGATTGCACCGGGACTGGCCGTGCAGCTGCGGCCGTTATTATGCAGCCGTGACTTTCGTCTACTACGTATCTAACCGTATCCGTTCGGGTTCTGGCTTAATTAACGGCCGGCTATACCGTATTATGCATTTTAATTCATCGTTTCCTACTCTTACTGCCGGCAGTGAAATTCTGATATCGCTGATACCAATAAAATTGCACCAGGATATCCTCGGGCTCCGGCGCCCTTGCTGTTCTATAGTGCATCGTTAAAAACATAATTTTAATACAGAAGTTATTTCTGTCGCGAGATATTAAATATCAAAAATGTTTTTGAGATTCTAAGAAGGAATAATTGATCATGGGTGGATTAATTAATCGATTACTTCTGAAGTATTAGAGATAGAAGAAAATTGTATATGACCTTTTTTGTAGGTAATAATAATACCTACAACTTTTATTTGAAGCATTTTTCGAAATTCTGAAAAATAAAAATTTTTAATTTTTCTGAGATTTTTCGAAGGGGGATTTCTCAAAATTTTCGTTTTTTTCCAATAACTGCTTACGTGTTGCTGCTAGCGAAAAATGTTTCAAACGAAAGTTGTAAGTACTATCAAAGACTACAATTTTTATACCAAACATTTTTTTCTAATATTAATAGTTAACAAGTAATTTGCAAAAAACTGTTTTTTCGTTTTTTGTCAATAACTCGTTAAATATTAGTGCTACCAAAAAATGTTTTAGATAAAAGTTGTAGCTTTAGTTGATAGTTACAAAAAGATCCTCTTGCAATTTCCGCGTAAATCCAATGATTTAGAAGTAATTGAATAAAAACGAAATTTTTGGCCAAAACTTCGCTGTTTCGATGAAGGACTGATTGGATTTCGTCAGTACCCATAAAGTGCCAATTAATCACACATAACTCATCAAATATTGAAGTTAGAATAAATATGCATAGAACCTTTCTTGTAGAAGACTTCAACACCTACAACTTTTATATAAACAATTTTTCTCTAACATCAATAATTAATAAATAAATAAAATTGTTTATTGCAAAAACTTTTTCTACGTCCTATTAAAAAATGTTTCAGACAAAAGTTGTAGCTCTAATTACTAGATTCAAAAAAGGTCCTATGCAATTTCCTTCTAACTTCACTCCTTAAGGAATAATTGTAATAATTAATTAATTAATCAATCAATCCAGAAATATTAAAAATAGAATAAAATTATATACGACCTTTTATCATGATACCGTATCGCCAGACATTTCGTTGGTGGTTAAAAGAGGTCGTA
>SMSR01008240.1:0-13224 GCA_019453355.1 Ceratina japonica
GGGTTTTATTTTGCATTCAGAGCGGCGAACGACGAGAATGATACCCTTTTAATAAATTCTTTACGCGTCTGGCTGTACGTTCCGCGGCGGGCAAAAATATTTTAACTAACGCGAACCGATTCCCATTGAAAGAAAGTTCCCTTTCGCGTGGAAGTTCCGGCGCGTTGGAAAACGAACAGGCCAGGCCGGATAAAGATCTTTATGCAGAGCGTGGCTGGCCCGGAATACATGCATACATACGTACAACCCCGGGAACGGGGACGCGTGTATGCAGGGTCGTTAGGCGAAGTCTGAATCGAGCAGCCACGGGCATTTATAATTTCAGCCGGCATTTGATGAAATGAATTTACATTTCGCCATCCGCCTCGGCACCGCGACGCCGTAAATACGCCGATTTTATTCGCGGCCGAACGAGGATTTTACTGATCCCCGCCGTTCCGTTGATTCTAAAGCGAGATAGAGCTCGCGCTACCCTCGCTCCTCCATCATGCGACGGGCTTATTATAACAGTGACCGCCGTGTTTGCTTGTTTTTTCGGCATTTGCGGTAGCCAGATGCCGTCTCGCTCTTTCTCTCCATCCTTTTTCAAAAAGATTATAGCTACACATTAATTTTCAATTTAAAGCGTCGATCTGTCTTCACTCTTGAGTTCATATTATTTTAACTGTTCAAATATATAGTACATTATTATTAGCATCGCGTCACGTGGGTCTAAAATACAAATGCAAATATTGGTTATATAATTTGCAGAAAGGCCGGATTGTCCGAGGAATACAATTACGTGTTTTACAAGAATGGGAAGAACTTAGCCTGCCATCTTGTAACCATCCCGTCCGCGATTTGCAGAATTCAATAAAAATGATCATCCACTTTTTTCGAGCGGAGGTATCCACCTGAGGCTTTCCTTATCCGCGATCCCGGCCGCTTCCGCGAAAAAGTCGTCCGTTCGCGGATCAGCGCAGAGCGTCCCGGTTGAATTTTTCCATTTTCTTGCCGCGCCGGCGAACGGTGGACAGACGGAGAGGGCGGGAGAGAAAGAGAGAGACGGGCGAAGGTGGAGGGAGAACGGTAGCCCGTATCGACGCTCGGGATCGATGAGGATCGATAGCGACGCGGTTGAGACACGATCGAAGCTTCCTGGGTCGGCGCGGCGCATCCCGCGGCCGGACCACCGGCATCGAGCCTCGGTTGCATACGTTTAAGAGAACGTTGCCCGAGTGAAACCCGAACGTTGTTGTTTTTAATTATGTTTATAATCAACGCGCGGCTTGTCTATGGTAATCGGTGGCCCGCCTATTCGAGATTTACGACTCGCGCCACAACCCTCCATGAAATCGACGCGAAAAAGTCATGATGCTGTCCGTGCTCTCATCGACAACCTCCTTTTTGCAAATCGTAAATCGGTTCTTTATCACATTTAAACAATACGAAATGTTCAATAGTAACAATAGCCTTTTCATTAATAGATTAATTCTTGTATAAGTAAAATTCATGGTTTCATGAAATACCAATTTTCTTATGTATTTATTGTATGATATATATTATTGTGAATAAATATTATTGTAAAATATAATTAAAATTGAATAAAGTCCAACGACTCGCGCCACAACCCTCCATGAAATTGACGCGAAAAAGTCATCACGCTGTCCCTGCTCTCATCGACAACCTCCTTTTTCCAAATCGTAAATCGGTTCTTTTTCACATTTAAAAAATACGAAATGTTTAATAGTAACAGTGGCCTTTTCAGTAATAAATTAATTCTTGTATAAGTAAAATTCATGGTTTCATGAAATACTAATTTCCTTATATATTTATTGTATGAATAAATATTATTGTGAATAAATATTATTGTAAAATGTAATTAAAATTGAATAAAGTCCAACAAAGATTCACATTTAGTTGAAACTATCTTTTTTAATAGTAACAATAACCTTTTCATTAATAAATTAATTCTTGTATAAGTAAAATTCATGGTTTCATGAAATACTAATTTCCTTATATATTCATTGTATGAATAAATATTATTGTGAATAAATATTATTGTAAAATGTAATTAAAATTGAATAAAGTCCAACAAAGATTCACATTTAGTTGAAACTATCTTTTTATGTCAGTTTTCGTGGGAATAGCGTATCTTGGATGCGAAGGGTTGATTTCCTCTCTGTGGGTCCAACGAATTTCGATTCAGTTCGTTTTCCAAATTACATCTTGTTGATTTAAGCCCGCGTCGGCTGCGACAAGCGAGCAGGCCGCGTAAATTGGACGTCACCGGCACGCAACGTGCAACCCCATGCAAAAAATGAATCATGCTCCTCGGTTGGGAGCGAGGGGGTGAGGCTGGATCGGCGGAGAGGAAGACAGAAGAGGAGAAGAGCCGGAGAGGGTTGGGCGAGGAGGAGGTGAGATTCGCTGAGGGGTCCCGGTCATGCGAGGTTACACACGTGTACCCCGGCAGCAACGACAGCGACGCCCGCTAATGACGCCCGAAGATACCAGCGATACCTCTAATTAATTCTTCCTATCTTCTCGATATACAAATGCCCACTGTTCATGCCGATTGCCAGGCCAGTGTCGATGGAAGAGATTTATCGCGTTCCGTGACCGAAGAGGTTTCGCCGAGGGAGGGAGGGTGGCCATGTAACTGAAACTACAAGTTTTACTTGGAACTCGGCCAAATTTTTTTTTATGCTACGCCGATATCGGACCCCGGCCGGCAATTAGCAATTATGAAAATCCACGAACTCGGCCCCGATCCGACAAATAAATAAACGTTATCGCACAATCCGTGACACAAAACCGTTTTGATATACTCTTCTCTGTATATGTATATAAAGAAACATTTTGAGAAGAACGAATTCTGTTTTCTGATACTATAACTGTCCTTCGAAAATGCGTGACGACAGGGCTGCGAGGAGAACGT
Organism: Ceratina japonica; assembly: GCA_019453355.1. NCBI lineage: Eukaryota > Metazoa > Arthropoda > Insecta > Hymenoptera > Apidae > Ceratina > Ceratina japonica. Next base: position 2,921 of record SMSR01008240.1, read on the forward strand.
CCGATACGTGAATAGTGAACGGGTGTATCGTAAATCGATAAATTCGTAGCATGAAATTTCCTTAGGCAGGCAAGAGGCAAGCTTCCCAACCGGATGTTCCGGGACGAGTTTGCCCGGACCGAGCGGGCGTTCTCGGTGCTCGGTACCGGGTACGATCGGCCGCATACGTGTCGGATAAAATTCACGTGTCCCCGGCACGGCCGGGCAAGCATACAGGCGACAACGTGTGTCGACATTAAAGCATAAAGTATCGCGCGACAGCCGTGTAAACGAGACATTGCTTTGATGCCCGTGACGGCAGAGAAAGAGCCAAACGATGAGGAACGGAGAAAAAGAGAGAGAGAGAGCGCGATCCTGGTAGAAAGAGAAAGGAACTGTGAAGTGGAGGAGTGAGAGCGAAAGGGTGCTGCTTGAGGACAGATGGAGACGAAGGAAAGGTGAAACACCGATAGAGGTGCTCAAGTCACGGCGAACGCTGCACGGACGAACGTCCTTGCGCCCTGAATCGACGAAAGAGGCCGCGAGCCTTAACTGCTCAAGGCTGTACAGGATTAATCGCGAAACTGTAGCCATTAAATTTTCGCCCCTCCGTTTTTATTACAGAGTTCAACAAAAAAAAACCTCCTTCATTTTTTGGAATATCTACTACGTGATTTTCATGCCATTTCCTAAAAGACAACGGTTTCTAGAAAAATTCAAGATTTCCAGCAAAAATGAAAATGCAAACTAAATCATTTCTCAATTACATTTTATTTAAATCTTCTGCATTAATGCAACTATGAATATTAATACAACATACGATTCTTAAGAGGTCGCGAGCCTTAACTGCTCAAGGCTGTACAGGATTAATCGCGAAACTGTAGCCATTAAATTTTCGCCCCTTCGTTTTTCATTACACCAACAAAAAAAACCTCCTTCATTTTTTCGAATATCTACTACGTGATTCTCATGCCATTTCCTAAAAAAACAGCGATTTCTGTCAATATTCAAGATTTCCAGCAAAAATGAATATACAAACCAAATTACTTCTCAATTACATTTTATTTAAATCTTCTGCATTAATGCAACTATGAATATTAATACAACATACGATTCTTTTATTCAATTCTTCGTTAAATCAATCTAACCCTTTATTTAGAAAGAAATAGAATCGTATTTTAGAAGATGAAGAAGAAGAACTAGGATGGACTAATCGTAAGTCTAGTGGAGGAGTTCGCGCTGAATCGGCTACTTTCAACCGGTTCCCGGGAGTCCGAGCGCGGCGCGCGGCCCAGCCATAACAACAATTTAATCACGCCGTCATCGAGGGTAGGCGGGAATCGTTTGTTTGGCCCCCTATTAGGCAATAATAACCGGGGTGCGGCGGCTCGTGCCCGCGAGATAATTTATTCCCCGTCGGAGGCGCCCTGGGGCCCCGCCACGCCCAGAAGCACGTTCTGCAGGCTCCATCGGCTCGTGCCGCGCTGCACCACGCCGAGCTGGTCCGCTTCTTTATGACGCCCGGTCCCTGAAACGAGCGCGTCATAAACACACCCCCTTGTTCCGACGGATTTGCTCAAGAAAACAGGAAGAAATCTACGCTTTCCAAGTCAATTTTTATCCAATATCTCTCACTATGAATATTTTCTATTATGTGCATTTTATATCAATTAATTACGAATTACTTCTATGATTACGAGAATTATACACGTGCATTTTATATCAATTAATTACTTCCACGATTACGAGAATTATACTTCTATTTTACAATAATTTTGATGTACTGGATTACAATGCAAGGTTCCGGTTAAACCTCCTTTTCAACGGCTGTGTTGGACCACCAAAGCTCCTTATCAAATCCACCTGCGCCCGCAGGTTGCATACCGAATCCGTCAAAGGGCAATCACTCCGTTGAACACCTCGGGTTCTCACAGTGGCCCTTTCCTTTGGAGTCTAGCAATCAAACGGGCGACGCAGCGGGCAGCGGTCATCAGAAACGTCTTCGTCACCGATGTACGTGGCCCGGCCGTCCTTCTCCCGAGGGATCGATCGGCGAAAATAAGAAGAAGAAGAAAAAAAAAAAGGAGAGGAAAAGGGGAGCGCGTTCGATGAGGAGGGGCCGGTAGCCACGAAGACTGACTGAAGGAGAGAAGGAGCGCTCTTTGATTCGGCGGCTCCAGGCCGCGGGTTCCAGTCGCCAAGGCCGCCTCGAATCTGGACGCATAAACATGCCAGGATCGTGGGACGTCACTCCCCATAATAACAATAAGAATCTGTCGGTCCCGTTCCCGGCGGCGGCGGGCCCGATGCGGCCCTCTCGCTCCCTCGGGAGGCCCGGAGATCCCACGTGATTACGACCGCGGGAGCGTCTTCACAAATCACTCCGACCAGCCCTCTCTCTCTCCCTCTCCGTCCCCGGGTTCCGTCTCTCCAGAGGGGAGAAGTGCTCCTTCCGTTTCGTTCCTCCCTTTTAGACTGATATTCCTCTTTCTCCCGATACCCCGAGGAGGCTGATGCCGCGAGTTATTCCATTTGCGGTGCGCTCCTGCGCAAACTTGCCAATAAGTTACGTCCGGTAGCCTCGTTTCGCTTATCGGAGGACACTTAACCGCGCCGACGTGGAATGCGTGGGCCGCGGATTGATGCCGGGCTAGAGAGGCACGTCACCGTTTTCGAGCCTGACACAATGCCTCCCTCCCGTAATATCCGCGAACAGACTGCCATCCTCAATAATTAAACCCAAGCCTTTCACTTTCTTCCAACTTTCGATCCCGCGTGTAATTTCTTAAAAAATTCCCATTAGAAGCTGACATCTCTGAATCACAATAAATGCTAACACACTGAATCGTTAATCACCCTTTTTTTATCAGAGCGTTTATGATACCGTGAATGACGCGAAAACGGAGAGAATGCAGAGGCTCGGCCGGCTCCAGAGCCGCGACTAATAAAACATTCGCTGACTTTATCCAGTTAAAAAAGTCGGGGCCCGAGAGGATGAACGGAGAGGGATGAGACGCCCGATTATGGCCGATCGCTTTGGCCACGGCTCGCCGGGACACGTTCGGAGATATTATTGGGGGTACCTTCGTTTCTTCCTCCCTCGGGACGCGGCGGGAGGAAGCGAGAGAGAGGAGCCGAGATCGCCCCCGCATAACACAGCGGCTACGTTCGACGTCGCGCCGCGCCGCCGCGGAGCCAATTAAATAAATATTCGTTGACATCACGGCCGCGTCGCTTCTACAAACTGGCCCTCTGCGCTCCTCCAAAAGGCCCCTTCCCCCTCCACCCACCAAGCGCCTACCTTGTCGGTAAGATGCTTCTGAAGTGGCCTCCACAGTTCCCGGTCTTCGCAATATTCGTCAAACAATTTTACGATCATTGCTCTTTAAGGAGGTTCATCTGGTACATAGAAAGTCAAATGCAAATTATAGAAAAGGGGAGCTTCTTTGACTAGCGTAAATGTTAATAACGGAGGTTATCTATTGGTGAAAGATGCAAATTTTGTTTGTTGTGTTTATATATTTCTCGATTTATAGTCACCCAATCTATCTAAATTTGTAATTAAAATATTCGTTAAATGTTTCTCTTTAATATGACATAAGTTACATTTAAAACTGTCTGTCAATACCTAATAAATTAGCGATAGAAGTCTGGGAAATCACTCTTTTCCATATAATGACTGCATGTAAAATTGTAAAAAATATTTATATTAATATCTCATCATTAAGGTATCCAAATGACTTAAAAATCTTTTTAGGTATCCTAGTATACTGTTATAGACTATCAAATTTTTTTTGGAGATCTATCTGTTAATTCCTTAACCGGATGAACCTCCTTCATATAAAAACCACCCAGGATTTCTTTTGATAAACTCTCCCTACATTTTTATACATTCACTTACTTGACTGAATGCACTGTGCCGATCTAATTGATACCTACATTAGTGATAATTAAAATATTGAATTGGGATGAATCTGATTTGTTTATTAACGTCGAGTAAAATTCGTTGAAAACCGCGGCTTCGCCCGTTAGGAAAAATGTATATAACCCCAAAGCACGTTCGTGGGCGTGCGTGCGCGTTGTCCGAGTCCTCTATGACACCCTGTCCTTTCCCGAAGGTGTCGGTAGATGTTCCCGGAGGGCCGGGCCAGGCGGGGACAAGCGAGATATATCGTCCGGCCGGCTGTTAATAAGACGAGACAATGCCGGGGCCCAGGCCGCGGTGTCTCCGTGTGCACGTACACGCGGGTCGACGCACGTGTGCGTGTGTGCACTGGCCCGGTCTCACGGGAGAGAGAAAGAGAGAGGGGGAGAGATAGAGAGAGAGAGAGAGAGAGAGAGGCCACGGGCGTTCATATGTTTATTAGCCGGACCCCGCATAAATAACGCGGCTATAAGAACGAGAGAAGAAAGGGTGAAAGAGGAGGAGGAGAGGGGCGGGGGACGAGAGGACGAAGGACCGGAGAGATCGGCCGAGTAAATTGTCACACGCTCTCTCCGTTCTGAGGGAACAGGGAATTGGGGTGGCGGGGCCTGGCCCCCTGATCGGCCGGGAAAAAAGAGGAGCGGGTGGAGAAAGATCCTATCCCGAGAGCGCTCCTACGGACCCGAACCGCGGAAAGGGCCTTAGTGATGAGCTCAAGACGATTCGAGTCGACTGGAACCGGACGACTGTTTGGTGAACGTACCGTGTAATCCCGGTCTCTCTCTCTCTTTCTCTCTGCAGACTCTTTTGCGGTATGGTTAATGTTACTCGAGCAGCGGCTAATGAATAATCGACGCCCGTCAAGTCCGACTGGAATTTTATCGATCAGAACGGCCGATACGCGGCAGATAATAAACGACCAAACGAAAGGTAAACATATATCCGGTCGTTAGAATTTATATCTGACGCGATTAATCATAAGGTGTGTCGCGTTTATTAGTCTATGAATATGTAACCCAGACGTAATTTTTCAAAGCCGAACGGTACGAGCGTCGTCCAGGCTAAGGAATATGAATATTTACCGCCAACGGCGCGGCCGTCAATGCTGCTACGAACTGTCACGTTGTTCTTTAACGATGTAATAAAACTCACTGTCTTCTCGGCTCGAAATTTCCGAGAATATCTGAAACGATCCAATTGCACGGGACGAGAGGCAGCGGACACAAACAGGAAGAATCGAACGGCCATCACCGTGTAGAAGGCGAACTGTCCCCGGGACAGGGGACAAGTCCAAGGGGTCCGGGGGGCCCGTCGCCGGCCCCGCCGGGGTGGGGAAAAAGGTAGGCGGGAGGGGAAGATGGACCGAGAGCCGGGCCTACCTAATTTACCTCCCAGATAATGCGGCATAATTAAAGCAAAATGTAACGTCGCTGGCAATTAAAACAAATTTATGCGACCGAGATCCGCGATCGGGTCCGACCCGGGGCCCCCTTTTCTGCCGGCCTTGGCCGCGTCCCTGCGGCCGGGCCCTGCCTCTGCTATCCTCCTCGTCGCCGTCGCCGTCGCCGTCGTCGCCATCGCGGGGCCCCGACGGGCATTATTATTGTTATTGCCGGCGAACGGGGTAGGTAGGATATTGGCAGACGAGCGTTTCGGATATGTTCGATCGTGGGAGTGAAGAGGACGAAACGGGCCGTCCGCAGCGAGTAAAAGAGGTGGGCACTTGAAAAGGGGACCGTAACGTCGGCGATTGTAACGCGGTTTGATACTTTGTTTTTACCGTGATTCCCGCGCGATCGCCGAGAAATTTATGGCGGCGAGCCCGCCAGATGTAAAACTGTCACGCGCAAAGAGATTGAAAAGACGATTTTTCAAAATGAATAAACCAGACGCGGCCTCATGCTCGATCCACTACATTTATCTGTCATTTTCTTTATTTAATTGAACCGCCTTTTAATCTCTATGATACTTTTTATCGGAGAATTAATTTTTCAAACGGTGTAGACGCTATTTATACATTCATTTATTCGTTTGATTATGCCGGGAAGGAATTAGTTTTAAAGGAACGCGACTGAAGTTTCTATTTCGTAGACGACCGGCATCGGCGACTTTGTTCTGGGGTACATTACAAAAGATAGAAGATAAGAGCATTGGGCACTATAAAAGGGCACTTTATTGAGCCTACGGACCATATTTCGTTAGCGTACAGGATACATAACTCAACATTCCTTTCACACCTTAATTCGAAATTCTAGTGATCCCGCGCTTTTATAAAACGCTTCGAATTAAATTTCTCTTCTCTCATCATCTACTCGTTTAGGTGTCCAAATTAGACAAATACACTTTCTATTCTACATTTAACACCGACAGTTTTACTACGCTAATATATTGTATTTATATTTTTTACATTCAAATGCAATTTAATATTGGCAGTCATACTTTGGCAGCTTAAATAATAATTACAATTTTTACAATATGACAAAACAAATTTCGTTTTCTTCTTATTTTTCATAGAATAATTTAAGGACGATCACTCGACCGGTGCATTTAGTATTAAAATCAAACGAGCATTGAAAATAAACATTAATTAATAGTAGACAGCTTCGGATCTTTTTTTCCACTTCAGAAATTTTATGTAGCATTTATCTGTTCGTGTAAAATACTTTTGGCGGTCTATAAAAATATAAGGTGTCGTCGATCAGCCGCAAAAGGCGTAAACGCGGTACAAATACGGGCGGCAGTTGGTTCGATGAAAAAAGGAGGAACGCCATCCTTGTCAAAAGCGAACGAAATATTCCCCGTTTCTTGTCGGCCGTGATTGTTACAAAGTCCTGCTCCGCGAAACCAGGAATCGCATGATTTCGCGGTACTCGGTCGACGGAACGGAACGGAACGGCAAAAGGAGCGGCAGGTATTCTCGCGAGCGACCTTCATCGACAAAAAGTCGCAGTGCGCGAGAAAGAACGAACGAGGAGGCAAAGAGAGGCTCGGACCCACCTAAGGCTGCGTATGCACCTGAGCAATTCCCCTTTTCAACCCTTAATTTCAATTCACTTTCACCACTCAAAGTCACCGACGAATCCCTCAAAAAGAACTCCCAACTAATTTCCATAATTATTAATTCTTAACATTTCTAACAAAAATCATCTTGCTATAATTTTTTAGGTACACAGAGATTCTACATACTTTTTTTGAAAAATGCAATTATAATGATAAATAAAAAATTAGAGGATTCTAAATTTATTGTTAGCTAATATTTCTTTTATTTTTATGAGGGTGGATTGGAAGCGATTAGCAATTTGATCATTTCAATGGTAAATCAAGTACGAGGCCGTATAGGCAGTGCGTGGCAATTCGTTTTTGTCGCGGCAGTTTCAGTAACGACCATCGGCATCGGCAGCGGATGATCGAGGTTCAGAACAAAGTCGCTCAATACAGGGAATTCTCTGCTTTACGACTTACGACCGTATTTGTTGGCCGTACGAGCTCTAGACGCCGTCGGCATGAGCGAGACGTCGACAGTGTACCCACCTTTACACCTGTATTCGTATATAAGGCGGTCAGCCGCCTGGCCCAACGTATATGGGGAGACCGGTGGAACCAGACCGCCGGTCGTGCTCGTCATATCCAGCAAAACACCGGCTAGTAATGGGACTAGTCCCGTGACACGGCTATCAATATTGATCGCCTATCTACAAACCCTCGTCTATCATTTGGAAGCAACGTTCATTAATGTATGCTACTATTAATTAAGAAGCGTCAGGTAATTAACTAAGAACGTCTAATACAATTTTATTGTAATTTTTGTAATGACTTTAATTAGAAGAAATATCAATTGTTATCATTAAGTATCGATCTCTGTTTGTATTAAATGAAAACTGTATTAAATGGATTTAAGAGGGACAGACTAGATTTTATTAAATTATGGTTTCACAATAGCTAGGAAGCAACGTTCATTAATGTATGGTATTATTGATTAAGAAGCGTCAGGTAATTAACTAAGAACGTCTAATACAATTTTATTATAATTTTTATAATGATTTTAATTAGAAGCAATATCAATTCTTATCATTAAGTATCGACCTCTGTTTGTATNGCAACATCTGCGAGTTCTTTCATTTCATCTTTCATGCATATTTTTGTACATACTTTCATTTTCATAAGATTTCGTCTGGACAAGAAAGGAGTGCAAATACCTTTGATGCGCAATGGCTATACTTATCTAAANGAGCGTCAGGTAATTAACTAAGAACGTCTAATACAATTTTATTGTAATTTTTGTAATGACTTTAATTAAAAGAAATATCAATTGTTATCATTAAGTATCGATCTCTGTTTGTATTAAACGAAAACTGTATTAAATGGACTTAAGAGGGATAGACTAGATTTTATTAAATTATGGTTTCACAATAGCTAGGAAGCAACGTTCATTAATGTATGCTACTATTAATTAAGAAGCGTCAGGCAATTAACTAAGAACATCTAATACCATTTTATTATAATTTTTATAATGACTTTAATTAGAAGAAATATCAATTGTTATCATTAAGTATCGATCTCTGTTTCTATTAAACGAAAACTGTAGTAAATAGACTTAAGAGGAATAAACCTGATTTTATTAAATTATGGTTTCACAATAGGTATTGAATGCTTTTAGCGAAAAACGTTTGACAGCAATTTGTAGAAGGCGAAGAGGCCGGCAACATTCTTCAGCGCCGGCAACAATACCATTCCGTCGGTTTAACCGCGGGGTAAGAAGAAACACCACCAATAAATCCGTTTCTCAATACATATCTCGATCCCTAACGATCCAGATCGGTAACTGCACGATCTTATTAGCGACGCACGGAGTCGGTGGCAAAAAGGCCGTGGGGGGAGGGCCCGGGCCCCCGAGGGGGCCCCGGTTTGCGAGCGAAATTCATGCGCGACGCTCGACGCTGCCGGTGGAAGGAGCAGGGGAAGAAGAAAGAAAAGGGGGCCGCCGCGGTCGCTGAAATATCCGTAGATAAATTGACGTCAAATCGGATTTTATTGCGAGGGGGAGGCGGGTGGCGGAGCGCCCCGAGACGCGAAGAAAGGTGATAGAAAACAGGTCCGGTCTCGCCTCGAGCGAGCCGCAACTATTTCGTGTTTTTCTCCGGGGGCTTCGACGCGCCGCTATCGCTTCGCCATCTGCCTGACAAACCCGCGCCATCCTCATGAATACGTCATATCTATTCTTTTGGGTCCGGCCACCATAAACCCCGGGGCCCCGCGCCGCCGTCGTCGCCGTGCTACCAGCTCCGCTGCTTTCTACCGATTCGGAATCCGATCGGACCCGTGAGACCCGACGCATTTGGTTACCCAAGTAATATAACGAGATCATAAACTACTTAATGCAAAATTCTGAGGGAACGAGACCATAAATTAGCATTCAGTTCTCATTTTCTTGTACTTCAAGTTTAGATCGCAATTTTACGCTATTTTCTTCAAATTTGAAAGAAAGAAATTTATATACTACATACTTATATCAATTGTTCTCAGTATGTTTCTAAAATCGTTTATAAATAATCCGAAAAGAACTATGATAATTACATAATTGTCAGTAAGATAGAAAAAGGATAAAAATGCACGAAGTATATCTCAAGAATAAAAAAATGTCCTAAGCGCAATAGCGTTTATTTCTAATATATTTCTCGTGGGTGTAAAATGATTTTGCGGGGCCAGGGCTAACAGGCCCGCTGATTCTACGTCAAGGACTAATTTATTCGAGTTCCAGACTACCGTGCGGCAGCATTTCGTCTTCTGGTTGCCGTTTGATGCTGTGGCTGGTACTCGTTGCTGCTGCTGCTACTACTACTGCTGCTCCTCCTACTGTTCTCCCTCGTTGCTTCCGGGGTTGTTTGTTTCTACGATTGACTGACGGTTGAAATTAGTTGTCGCTCGCTGGTTGTTTTCGCGACAAGAATTATTTTAAGCTTTATATGTACTCCGTATACTGCACATACGTGTGCACTCGGTTCGATTCAAACGGGGCTTGTAACGTAGTTCGCATGGAAATGTCAAGTAAGAAACTATGTTCACCGAATATTTGATTAAACTGGGGAGTTCCAACGGGGTTTAAATGGAAGGCGACAATTTTGTTTCGTTGACTCAGAGCACTGTGTAAACTTGTGTAAAACTATGACGTTTCATATAACTTTGGAAGAATAGAGTAATTAGATATTTATTAGGAAAAGGACAAAAGCGTCGTTACATAACTGTTAAAATGGAAAGGAGCGCAAGTGTGTTATTTTTAAAAATTGCATAAACTTCGTATGCATATTTCCCATTGACGAGGAACAAGAACAGAAAGACAATTTTCTTTCGTTGACTCAAAGCACTGTGTAAACTTGTGTAAAACTATGACGTTTCATATATA